>JBBDGP010001130.1:1800000-2002500 GCA_037952835.1 Lithobates septentrionalis
CCCGGCGGTGATATGCGTCGCCCCAGGCAGCGTCAGATTAGCGCCAGTACCGCTAACACTGACGCACGCAGCATGCGCCTCCCTTAGTGGTATAGTATCTGATCGGATCAATATCTGATCCGATCAGATACTATACTAGCGTCCCCAGCAGTTTAGGGTTCCCAAAAACGCAGTGTTAGCGGGATCAGCCCAGATACCTGCTAGCACCTGCGTTTTGCGCCTCCGCCCAGCCCACCCAAGTGCAGTATCGATCGATCACTGTCACTTACAAAACACTAAACGCATAACTGCAGCGTTCGCAGAGTCAGGCCTGATCCCTGCGATCGCTAACAGTTTTTTTGGTAGCATTTTGGTGAACTGGCAAGCACCAGCCCCAGGCGTCAGGTTAGCGCCAGTACCGCTAACACCCACGCACGCAGCATACGCCTCCCTTAGTGGTATAGTATCTGAACGGATCAATATCTGATCCGATCAGATCTATACTAGCGTCCCCAGCAGTTTAGGGTTCCCAAAAACGCAGTGTTAGCGGGATCAGCCCAGATACCTGCTAGCACCTGCGTTTTGCGCCTCCGCCCGGCCCAGCCCACCCAAGTGCAGTATCGATCGATCACTGACACTTACAAAACACTAAACGCATAACTGCAGCGTTCGCAGAGTCATGCCTGATCCCTGCGATCGCTAACAGTTTTTTTGGTAGTATTTTGGTGAACTGGCAAGCACCAGCCCCAGGCAGCGTCAGATTAGCGCCAGTACCGCTAACACCCACGCACGCACCGTACACCACCCTTAGTGGTATAGTATCTGATCGCATCAATATCTGATCCGATCAGATCTATACTAGCGTCACCAGCAGTTTAGGGTTCCCAAAAACGCAGTGTTAGCGGGATCAGCCCAGATACCTGCTAGCACCTGCGTTTTGCCCCTCCGCCCGGCCCAGCCCACCCAAGTGCAGTATCGATCGATCACTGTCACTTACAAAACACTAAAAGCATAACTGCAGCGTTCGCAGAGTCAGGCCTGATCCCTGCGATCGCTAACAGTTTTTTGGTAGCGTTTTGGTGAACTGGCAAGCGCCAGCGGCCTAGTACACCCCGGTCGTAGTCAAACCAGCACTGCAGTAACACTTGGTGACGTGGCGAGTCCCATAAGTGCAGTTCAAGCTGGCGAGATGGCAAGCACAAGTAGTGTCCCGCTGCCACCAGAAAGACAAACACAGGCCCGTCGTGCCCATAATGCCCTTCCTGCTGCATTCGCCAATCCTAATTGGGAACCCACCGCTTCTGCAGCGCCCGTACTTCCCCCATTCACATCCCCAACCAAATGCAGTCGGCTGCATGAGAGGCATTTTTATGTCCTCCCGAGTAACCCTACCCAGCGAACGCCCCCAAAAAGATGTTGTGTCTGCAGCTAGCGCGGATATAGGCGTGACACCCGCTATTATTGTCCCTCCTGTCCTGACAATCCTGGTCTTTGCATTGGTGAATGTTTTGAACGCTACCATTCACTAGTTGAGTATTAGCGTAGGGTACAGCATTGCACAGACTAGGCGCACTTTCACAGGGTCTCCCAAGATGCCATCGCATTTTGAGAGACCCGAACCTGGAACCGGGTACCGTTATAAAAGTTAGTTACAAAAAAAGTGTAAAAAAAAAAAAAAATATGAAATAAAAAAAAATAGTTGTTTTATTGTTCTCTCTCTCTCTATTCTCTCTCTCTATTGTTCTGCTCTTTTTTACTGTATTCTATTCTGCAATGTTTTATTGTTATTGTTATTATGTTTTATCATGTTTGTTTTTCAGGTGTGTAATTATTTACACTTTACTGTGCTTTATTGTTAACCATTGTTAACCATTTTTTTGTCTTCAGGTACGCCATTCACGACTTTGAGTGGTTATACCAGAATGATGCCTGCAGGTTTAGGTATCATCTTGGTATCATTCTTTTCAGCCAGCGGTCGGCTTTCATGTAAAAGCAATCCTAGCGGCTAATTAGCCTCTAGACTGCTTTTACAAGCCGTGGGAGGGAATGCCCCCCCCCCCCCCACCGTCTTCCGTGTTTTTCTCTGGCTCTCCTGTCTCAACAGGGAACCTGAGAATGCAGCCGGTGATTCAGCCAGCTGACCATAGAGCTGATCAGAGACCAGAGTGGCTCCAAACATCTCTATGGCCTAAGAAACCGGAAGCTACGAGTATTTCATGACTTAGATTTCGCCGGATGTAAATAGCGCCATTGGGAAATTGGGGAAGCATTTTATCACACCGATCTTGGTGTGGTCAGATGCTTTGAGGGCAGAGGAGAGATCTAGGGTCTAATAGACCACAATTTTTTCAAAAAAGAGTACCTGTCACTACCTATTGCTATCATAGGGGATATTTACATTCCCCGAGATAACAATAAAAATGATTAAAAAAAAAAATATGAAAGGAACAGTTTAAAAGTAAGATTAAAAAAGCAAAAAAATAATAAAGAAAAAAAAAACAAAAAAAAAAACACCCCTGTCGCCCCCTGCTCTCGCGCTAAGGCGAACGCAAGCGGCGGTCTGTCGTCAAACGTAAACAGCAATTGCACCATGCATGTGAGGTATCACCGCGAAGGCCAGATCGAGTGCAGTAATTTTTCCAGTAGACCTCCTCTGTAAATCTAAAGTGGTAACCTGTAAAGGCTTTTGAAGGCTTTTAAACATGTATTTATTTTGTTGCCACTGCACGTTTGTGCGCAATTTTAAAGCATGTCATGTTTGGTATCCATGTACTCGGCCTAAGATCATCTTTTTTATTTCATCAAACATTTGGGCAATATAGCGTGTTTTAGTGCATTAAAATTAAAAAAAGTGTGTTTTTTCCCCAAAAAATGCGTTTGAAAAATCGCTGCGCAATTACTGTGTGAAAAAAAAAAATGAAACACCCACCATTTTAATCTGTAGGGCATTTGCTTTAAAAAAATATATAATGTTTGGGGGTTCAAAGTAATTTTTTTGCAAAAAAAAAAAACTTTTTCATGTAAACAATAAGTGTCAGAAAGGGCTTTGTCTTCAGGTGGTTAGAAGAGTGGGTGATGTGTGACATAAGCTTCTAAATGTTGTGCATAAAATGCCAGGACAGTTCAAAACCCCCCCAAATGACCCCATTTTGGAAAGTAGACACCCCAAGCTATTTGCTGAGAGGCATGTCGAGTCCATGGAATATTTTATATTGCGACACAAGTTGCGGGAAAGAGACAAATTTTTTTTTTTTTTTTTTTTTTTTGCACAAAGTTGTCACTAAATGATATATTGCTCAAACATGCCATGGAAATATGTGAAATTACACCCCAAAATACATTCTGCTGCTTCTCCTGAGTACGGGGATACCACATGCGTGAGACTTTTTGGGAGCCTAGCCGCGTACGGGACCCCGAAAACCAAGCACCGCCTTCAGGCTTTCTAAGGGCGTGAATTTTTGATTTCACTCTTCACTGCCTATCACAGTTTCGGAGGCCATGGAATGCCCAGGTGGCACAAAACCCCCCCAAATGACCCCATTTTGGAAAGTAGACACCCCAAGCTATTTGCTGAGAGGTATAGTGAGTATTTTGCAGACCTCACTTTTTGTCACAAAGTTTTGAAAATTGAAAAAAGAAAAAAAAAAATGTTTTTTCTTGTCTTTCTTCATTTTCAAAAACAAATGAGAGCTGCAAAATACTCACCATGCCTTTCAGCAAATAGCTTGGGGTGTCTACTTTCCAAAATGGGGTCATTTGGGGGGGTTTTGTGCCACCTGGGCATTCCATGGCCTCCGAAACTGTGATAGGCAGTAAAGAGTGAAATCAAAAATTTTCACCCTTAGAAATCCTGAAGGCAGTGATTGGTTTTCGGGGTCCAGTACGCGGCTAGGCTCCCAAAAAGTCCCACACATGTGGTATCCCCATACTCAGGAGAAGCAGCTAAATGTATTTTGGGGTGCAATTCCACATATGCCCATGGCCTGTGTGAGCAATATATCATTTAGTGACAACTTTATGAAAAAAAAAAAAAAAATAAAAATAAAAGTGTCACTTTCCCGCAACTTGTGTCAAAATATAAAATATTCCATGGACTCAATATGCCTCTCAGCAAATAGCTTGGGGTGTCTACTTTCCAAAATGGGGTCATTTTGGGGGGTTTTGTGCCATCTTGGCATTCCATGGCCTCCGAAACTGTGATAGGCAGTGAAGAGTGAAAGCAAAAATTTACACCCTTAGAAATCCTGAAGGCGGTGATTGGTTTTCGGGGCCCCGTACGCGGCTAGGCTCCCAAAAAGTCCCACACATGTGGTATCCCCATACTCAGGAGAAGCAGCTAAATGTATTTTGGGGTGCAATTCCACATAGGCCCATGGCCTGTGTGAGCAATATATCATTTAGTGACCACTTTTTGTAAATATTTTTTTTTTTTTTTTTTTTTGTCATTTTTCAATCACTTGGGACAAAAAAAATAAATATTCAATGGGTTCAACATGCCTCTCAGCAATTTCCTTGGGGTGTCTACTTTCCAAAATGGGGTCATTTGGGGGGCTTTTGTACTGCCCTGCCATTTTAGCACCTCAAGAAATGACATAGGCAGTCATAAACTAAAAGCTGTGTAAATTCCAGAAAATGTACCCTAGTTTGTAGACGCTATAACTTTTGCGCAAACCAATAAATATACGCTTATTGACATTTTTTTTACCAAAGACATGTGGCCGAATACATTTTGGCCTAAATGTATGACTAAAATTTAGTTTATTGGATTTTTTTTAGAACAAAAAGTAGAAAATATCATTTTTTTTCAAAATTTTCGGTCTTTTTCCGTTTATAGCGCAAAAAATAAAAACCGCAGAGGTGATCAAATACCATCAAAAGAAAGCTCTATTTGTGGGAAGAAAAGGACGCAAATTTCGTTTGGGTACAGCATTGCATGACCGCGCAATTAGCAGTTAAAGCGACGCAGTGCCAAATTGGAAAAAGACCTCTGGTCCTTAGGCAGCATAAAGGTCCGGGGCTCAAGTGGTTAAACCCTTCCTCCTTCCACCTTGCCTGTTGACAATGTCTCTCGTGTCCCACCCACCCTTCCCCTTTTTTCTTGCTATCTCTTCTCATTTACTTCTACTTGGGTATGCCCCTCTTTTAGGCATACTGACCATGTGACTTTCGGCACACCCCAGGTCACTTTTCCCATTTCCCCTCAGACCTTTCCAATACGTATACATGAGACTCTGAGTACAACTGTATTTATACTGAGAATAAATTTAGGACTGCAACTAACGATTCTTTTCATAATTGATTAGTTGGCCGATTATTGTTTTAATTAATCGATCAATCGGTTAATAATCTTAAAAAAAGTGTGGTGTATAATTTAGTTAATATGTAAAGTTTTAAAAAAGGCAATTTATTCTTAAATATCCCTATGCAATGGTAAATATAAATAACCAACTATATGGTTAGGGAACAAAATCTCTAATCCACTCTGAGAATAATGCCATGTACACACGGTCGGAATTTCCGACAACAAATGTTCGATGTGAGCTTGTTGTCGGAAATTTAGACCATGTGTAGGCTCCATTGGACATTTGTTGTCGGAGTTTGAGAGCTGGTTCTCAAATTTTCTGACAACAAATTCTCGGCTCTTCGTATGTGTTGTACGTCACCGCGTTCTTGACGTTCGGAATTTCCGACAACATTTGTGCGACCGTGTGTATGCAAGACAAGTTTGAGCCAACATCCGTCGGAAATAAATCCATGGTTTTGTTGTCGGAATGTCCGATCGTGTGTACGCGACATAAGAGACAGAAGAGATATATTGTTTATACTATTAGAGGTTGAATCTGGTAAATATCATCAGACTCAGATCACATTTTTTATTTAAAGAAAAAAAAAAGTTAAAGACTGTTTTGCAGATTTTTAGACAGAACTGTTAAAAATTATATGCTGGCCATACAAAAACAATGTCTTCCTTAAAAAAAAGTCATTTTAATAAGGTTCATCCGATTTTCTAATGGTTAGTGGGGTCAAATCGACTTTCGTTTTTAACCACAGTGACGGGAAAATTTAGAAATGATAGAAAACTTCTTGGTCAAAGAAATTTTCAGACAGTGTATGCAGTTTTCGTTCAAAAACTACATTCATTTTAAAACTGAATGTTAAAAGCAAGTGAAAATTTCAAAGATTTTTCGTATGAATATTCTCGTCTGAAAATTGATACGTGTACGGCCAGCATAAGGCTCGGTTCAAACGTACGCAGTTTGCTTTTAATCTGTTTCTGCAGTGCTTTTTGCTGTGCGTTTTGATTTTTTGCGCACGTGATTTTTCTGCGATTTATGTTTTTGCATCTCTTATGCTTTTTTTGGCCAATTTCTTGTTGGGCAGATTGTTGCAAAAAAAAACTCACTACACGTGTTTCTGAAGCTTCTCCATTGAAGTATATTGAACCAAAAATGGTTGCCCCCAGATCCCGGCCCCCCACCCTATGTGAAAGAGTATAGGGTACATTGTACCCACTCACCTAATAAAAGTGACAAAAATAAAACACATTACACATGTTTTTAAAGTAATTTATTAAGGCAGCTCCGTTGTCTCTTCCGATTTCTTCTTCCCTCTCCGGCTCTTCTGCCTCCTCCACTGACGTCTTCTGCCTCTGCTGGTTCTTCTCCCCTCTCCGGGTCTTCTCCGCTCTCCGCTGATGTCTTCTAGCCCTCTCTTGTTCTTTTTCCTCTGTCCGCTGTCTTCTCCGCTGTCCGGGTCTTCTCCGCTATCTTCTCGCTCTTTTGCTGGGTCTTCTCCGCTGTCTTCTCCCTCTGTTCTTCTTGTGATGTTGACTCAACGCTCTCTCCCGCTCTAATGCTGGGTGCGCGGTGTGCCACTACTTATATTGGCATGGGACGGGGTCATCGGGTGATGTCATCTGGAGGCCCCATCCCCTTATGACGTCACCGCCCGGGGCATGATGGGCGGTGACATCATAAGAGACGTTCCTCCGGTGACCCCGCCCCATGCCAATATAAGTAGTGGCACACCACGCACCCAGAGCGGGAGAGAGCGTCAAGTGAACATCAGAAGAAGAACAGAGAAAGAAGACAGCAGAGAAGACCTAGCAAAAGAGCGAGCAAAAGAGCGAGAAGACAGTGGACAGAGGGAGAAGAACCGGAGAACAACCGGAGAGGGGAGAAGAACCGACAGAGGCAGAAAACGTCAGCAGAGGACACAGAGGAGCCGGAGAGGGGAAAAGAGTTTGGAAGAGACGACGGAACTGCCATAATAAATTACTTTAAAAACGTGTAATGTAATTTATTTTTGACACTTTTTTTAGGTGAATGGGTACAATGTACCCCATACTCATTTACATAGGGTGGGAGGCCGGGATCTGGGGGCCTTCTTGTTAAATGGGGCTTCCAGATTCCGATAAGCTCCCCACTCGCAGACTATGGTTTTTGGGAAGAGGCCCTTGTCCTAATCAACATGGGGACAAGGTGCTTTGGGGTGGGGGGCACAGGGCCCCTCCTGCCCCAAAGCACCTATCCCCCCCATGTTGAGGGCATGTGGCCTGATACGGATCAGGAGGGGGGTGCTCGCTTATCTCCACCCCCTTTCCTGACCCGCCGGACTGTGTGCTCAGATAAGGGTTTGGTATGGATTTTGGGGGGACCCCCACGCTGTTTTTTCTGCGTGGGGGTTCCCCTTAAAATCCATACCAGACTGAAGGGCCTGGTAAGCTCTTGGAGGGAGAACCCATGCCGGTTTTTAAAAGAAATTTGTCTTAGAGTTCCACTTCAAGATCATCAGAGCACAAGTCGCATGCCAAAGTCGGATCAGTCAAGACGGCGATCCGACTTTGATTTGACTTCAGTGATATTCAATGGGCTGAAGTACGATCAATGTAGTGCAGGGAGCATTTTCAAAGTCGGACCGCTAATGTCAGACCAGTTAAGACGGCTCCCTTAGGGAAACATTGATTTTCACACGTCTTGCGACATGAGCTCCCAATGTCGGAGTGTTTGTCGTACCAGTGTGAACCCGGCCTCAAAGGAAGTCCCCTGACCCTCCACCTGGAACTGACCAGTAGTTCTGATTGTTGACAAGCAGATTGTTGACAAGCAGATCCTTAATTAAAATCACAGATCTGGTATTCTTTTGATGAAACTTCTTGTGTGTAAGAGTTCTAATCATATTTTGAGAATCATTGTTGCTTTTAATTTTTGCACAGCAAAAGGCTCAATTTAAAGCTGCCAGTAATATTCAGCATGTACAAATATTGTTTATCAGAGTTCATCTGTCATTGACTGGAACATGGTAAACTAAAATCTATGCATGCTGGGTTTCACCACTTTCCTTTTTATCATAGTCTTGAATTGTTTGTTTAGTGCATTAGTTATTGTTTCCTGAAACCTTTTCTTCCCCCCTCTTCTGGGAAATGCACATTGCAACAGCAGCTGAAACCTCTGTGCTTGTGTTATTTTCTAAAAATTCGTCCTCTAGCTTTGTGCCCGTATCCCCATATGAGCTTTCAATTACAAAGCTAGAGGAAGACTGAATGAACTTTGAGCAAACTGAGCAGCGTGCTTGTATCTCATTCAAACTACAAGTATGTCTGCAAACGGTGCTTGTAGTTTTTTGGAGGATGCAGCTGTGTGGGCGGAGCCCTACGTGGCTGCACTATTTTCAAAAAGTGACAGCGGATGTGGAGAGCCCTGACAGCGGGAACTGAGTGCACAGGAGCTTGTTACATGTTACACCTAAATATGGGTGTGACATGCTCCTAAAAGCGAACTTATCCTGTAATCACTGACTGTATGTTCAACCCTCTACTGTTGAGCTGTTACATTCCCCACCTAGAATATGCTTATAACTGTGGAACATAGGAACTGTATAGACATTCCATTATTCTACTGTATTTTTCTGAAGAAGTCACGTGATCGGTGACGTCACGCGTAGGGACGGAATAGGCTTGTTCAACTGCTGTAAGCATTACAAGCTCGCTGCTCGTAGGAGAAAGGCTTTCATCTGATACTGTTCAATGTGAGTACTCTATACTTATGTTTTGTGAATAAAGCGACCCCCCTGGTTAAAACCTACTTCACTATTGGGTACCTTTTGTCCATATATTCGTTTTACATACATCTGAGGTGTGGAGGAGGAGCTAGGACCCGCACTGGTCCAGGACCCCAGCTAGGACTATAGCCATACACATCCAGCTGCCATAAATATCTTGCAGAGCTGGCAAGCGTGGACATAGTGACGCGATTAGGACCCAGGACCCGGTGTTTAAGCAACTCATTATGCGGTTGACCTAGCACCGCTAGGTAAGGAGCCATTACCCACACTAGTGCATGCTGCAAGAAGAGGACACAGAGTGTTTTTTTGCATCCCATCACCTCACTGTCACCTACTGAGCATTTTTTGTGTACACCCGTTATTAGATGTTTTTTTGCACGCATCCGCTGGACCCACTGGCATGATATTTATCACCTTTGGATACCAGCATTTGGATTGGGTGATTATATTTATTTGACCACCCACACCCCATTTTATATTTAACAGCTATTTAATTATTAAGATTGGGACAATATACTATTTTTTCACTGGATTTATTTATCTACTTATTTATTCACTTCATGCTTTGTTATTTATTTATTTGTTTGAATTATTGCATTGAGGTCACTTTTGAGCACTAGCACTTTTTTACATGTATTTTGCACTATATATTGTATATATTCATTGGATTGTTTGTAGAGAGATTCACGTTTTGATTGTTCATATTAAGTAATCTATACCACTCTCTTGGATTATCACTGCATCTTCACAGTCCACCAGGTTTTTAGTAAACAACACTAACCTATGCGATTTCACTACAACATGTGATTTTATTTTATTTTTGTGTTATTTTTCATTTGATTTCACATATACTATTTTATATAAATGGCTTTTAGCACCTAGCTAGTGACCATACCTCGAGATCTATAGCTTTTCCCTGGTTAGCGCAGCACCCCCCCCCCCCCCCACACTTCTTTCATTTCTGCTTATGTTGGGCTTATGTTTGGCCCTTTTTCTGGTGCATGCAGCTGTCCAGTCGCATAGGTTCTCTACAGCTTTCAACCTTTTTTCTGTTTTCATCTTCTCCAAATTTGGTAGCGCAGGAATACCTTTCATTTCATATTTTGAGAATCATTGTTGCTTTTAATTTTTGCACAGCAAAAGGTTCAATTTAAAGCTGCCAGTAATATTCAGCATGTACAAATATTGTTTATCAGAGTTCATCTGTCATTGACTGGAACATGGTAAACTAAAATCTATGCATGCTGGGTTTCACCACTTTCCTTTTTATCATAGTCTTGAATTGTTTGTTTAGTGCATTAGTTATTGTTTCCTGAAACCTTTTCTTTCCCCCTCTTCTGGGAAATGCACATTGCAACAGCAGCTGAAACCTCTGTTCTTGTGTTTTATTTTCTAAAAATTCTTTTTTTTTTCATGGGTGCAATGTCAGGCTCCTGCACATTCGTCCTCTAGCTTTGTGCCCGTATCCCCATATGAGCTTTCAATTACAAAGCTAGAGGAAGACTGAATGAACTTTGAGCAAACTGAGCAGCGTGCTTGTAGCTCATTCAAACTACAAGTATGTCTGCAGACGGTGCTTGTAGTTTTTTGAATGATGCAGCTGTGTGGGCGGAGCCCTACGCGGCTGCACTATTTTCAAAAAGTGACAGCGGATGTGGAGGGCCCTGACAGCGGGAACTGAGTGCACAGAAGCTTGTTACATGTTACACCTAAATATGGGTGTGACATGCTCCTAAAAGCGAACTTATCCTGTAATCACTGACTGTATGTTCAACCCTCTACTGTTGAGCTGTTACATTCCCCACCTAGAATATGCTTATAACTGTGGAACATAGGAACTGTATAGACATTCCATTATTCTACTGTATTTTTCTTTTTTTTAGTTTCTTGAGCTAGCAATGGAGGGATAGGTGGCAGCCACAATTGGACCCGTGCTCCTGGTGGCTATATTGCTGCGAAAACAAGCTGGCTGAATCTGAATACTCAGTCTTCTTCTAGGGAAATTATAGTAGGTTTGGCTCATTTATTTTAGAATTTTTAGTTTATAAGTTTCAAATGGTTTTATTTGTTTTCCTTTGTGCTACAAAAAACAGGTAATAAATAAGCAGATTTTCAAAGCAATATAAGTTATTCAAAGACGGCGAAGAGCTTGTTGCTTTGCAACTCTATTTGTCTAATACAGGGGTCTCCAAACTTTCTTAAAAAATGGCCTGTTTACTGTGCTTCAGACTTTAGGGGGCCCGATTATTGTCATTGGGAGTAGAAATTGTCCTGGCGGCATTGGGAGTTAACAATACATCTTTCGTATCAGTGGAGGGAATAGTGCCACATTGTTGTTGTCAGTAGGAGGAATAATGCCCCATTGTTGGTGACAGTAGGAGGAATAGTGCCACATTGTTGGTGTTAGTAAGAGGAGTAGTGCCCCATCATTGGTATCAGCGAGAGGAATAGTACCCCATCATTGGTATCAGTGTGAGGAATAGTTCCCTATCATTGTGTAGCACCCTCTACCAGAAGGTAGGTGCTAGTAAGGGTTGTTTTACTAGGTTTGTTTAGCACAGGCAAATGTAGGAAGGCCTATGCTGAAAGCTAGGTCTATCTGTTTTGATCTTGGGGCTGGGAGTGGTTAGAGTAGCAGTGGGTGTGACTACCACTGCTCCAGTCTGAGGCACCTCCCCTGCTTCCAGGGAGAATGTTCTGGAAGAGGAGGCTGGGCCTAGAGCTGGAGTGACAGGCAGCACATGTGGGAGCCCTGACCAATCCCTAACTGGCATTGGCAGGGGGTGGGCCTTCTATATATGCTGAGGTCACATGCTGCTGGAGAGGAGTAATCGACCAGGTGACGTGAGGAATGGAGTGCTAGACAGCCGCAGGAGCACACCCCCATCCGGGGGGGTGTAGCGATCGCAGGAGGAGGCCCAGGGAGAACATTGCCTCTACATGGTCATTGGCAATGACCTGGATCAGAGAAGAGACTGTGGAAATGTGTGTCAAATCAGTGTGGCACATGGTTTGCAGGTTGGACTTGCTGGGAGCAGTAGTCCATATCCTAAAATATAGACTTTAACCTACTAGGCCTCTGGGGAGAGGTTCTGCATGCCTCAGGCCTAGTAGCAGCGAGTCACCAGAGCCAGTAGAGGGGCTTATTCAGAGTGAGTTCTTCATACCCATTAGAAGAAGATGTGTTATACCTTAAACGTAATTACAAGTTGTGCAGGAGGAAACCAAGGGTGCAAGGAGAAGCAAGTTTGGGCAGGTGGTGAAGAGAACTAAGACCATTACTTTTACACGGTCAAAAGTGATGTTTCTATCCCTCACACAGTGACGGATGGAGAACTCTTAGGAACAGTTGTCTGCATGGAGATGCAGAGGGAGTAATAGTTCGCAGGGAGCTGCAGGAGAAGATTTCTACTTTGTGCACATTCATTCTTCAGGCTCTAACTATGATCAAAGTATACTGAAATATGTAAACATGATGGCAATGATTAATTCTATGGGCATCCCATATCCCAATCCTATCCAAGTTGTACCCCCCCCCCCCCAGTAAAACAACAAAAACAAAGCTTGCAAAAGACTGTTCATTGTCTCTGGAAAGGATGCATAAAGTCTGTTAGTGGGGTGATTTGTCAGATTGTTTGTCAGTAGTTTTTGTTTTTTTTTAAAGCCAGTGGAGTGCAAAACACACCCAAAAACTTCCACCCGGTGCCAAAAAAAATTCACACACATAAAGAGTGAAACACAAAAACGTGCAACGGGTGTTACACTGATCCTACACTAGGGAAGGACCTTACCCTGATCCCCTGGGGCGTTAGGCTCCAGACAGGGACTGAGGTACTTCACTTGGGTCCATCTGGCTGAAACCAGGCGGACCCCCGTTCTCTGGAAGGTCTGCCGAAACAGACCCACCCAAGTACTAGGTGGGACTCCCCGAAGGGAGACCCCATGAGAGAGGGCGAACCAAGCCAGAAGGCCTTTGTTCACCCCCTCCCAAGACTTTCAGAGTAGGCCCGAGGACCCACACCCTACTCATCACACAGTGACAAACGTGTATACACACCAAACAAAAAAATACAAAAAAGTGACAAACACGGGGATGAATAAAAAGAAAGTGGGGGGAAGGAAGGTGGGAAAGTGAAAAGTGACCATTGTGTAATACAATAGCCGACCCTCCAGCCAGGAATAAAAATTTCCCCTGGTCCTAGCCAAAAGGCTCGGCCCTAAAGGCAGGTGCGAAAAACGCGTGTTGTGGTTAAGTGACCATGGTGCCATAAATCAATTGCCAAAACATTTGCCAAAACCCCTGAACTGCCACTTCAAGGGTACATTCACCACTGGCTTTTCGTGCAACCCTGACCATCAGCCCAGACCACAGCAGCCCCCACTCCAGCCAGGAAGGCATGAAGTTCTGGAAGCTTGGTGAGAGCCCTTTAACATCAGACCCCACCGTTGCTCCCATCCCTCCTACTTAATTACATTTGGGAAATACTAATCACTCCCCCCTCCCCAAAGGAGGAGTAAGTGTTGTCTCCCGAAAAACTGACCGGCGCTAGAGCTACCCCAATCTAGGCCAGAAGGCCCTGGACACGACCCTTCAGCCGGACCCAGCGGTTCTCCATCCCCATCAGAAGGCTTCCCTTTCGGCTACAAACCACTCCAGGTTGCCTTTACACCAGCAGGTTTTGCATAGCCTCTGCCATCCCTGATACCACTGTATATCAGGGACAGAAGCAAGCGCCACCTCCTGGCAACTGATAAGAACAGATACGACACTTGATCTTAGCCAAAAGGCCAAGAAGCGATTGTTTGTCAGTAGTGCTAACACCATGGCTACAATTGGTATGAGTAGGAGGAATAGTACTCCATCATTGGTATGAGTAGGAGGAATAGTGACCCATTGTTGGTGTTAGTGAGAGGCAGCGGCAGCTGGTGCTCAATATTTTGGGGGGCAGCAAACAAACCTACCTCCCCCCCGCACTCGCTTGCTCAATTGATCGCCGGCAAAATCGGGAAGGTGATGATCCATGGCCTTACCTTATGCTGCAGTAGAGGCGCGGAGACGAGGTTGTGGAGAAAAGAGGCAGGGTTGTGATTGGCAAATAGTCAATCTGTCAAGTTTTATTTTTTTTTCTATGCCTATACTGGGGGGATGTCCCTCAGAAGTACAAAAATGTAATTGGGGGGGGAGAACAAAAGCAAAGACAGCAATAAAAATATTGTAGAGATTTCAGCTCAGTTCCTGTCCTGACCAGTCCAGAAGAAAAATAAAATATTTTTGGCTGGAGTTGGGCTTTAATATACAATATATCCCATTTAACTGTCTAAAAAAAAAAAATTACACTTCTCCACATCCATTATAGTCCTTAAAGTGTATGTATGGGCATGACCTTTCATTGTCGGTTTGGATAGAGCAGGGGGGCTGACATATATACAAGAGTGTGGGGGGGCTGACATATATACATGTAGCAAAGTCCCAGTCCTCTTTTGATCTAATGAGAACCTCCAGGACCAGAGATAGCTGACATACTTCTAATCCACTCACAATCCACTCACTCTCCATGTCAGAGCGATTCTCCCGATCCACGCTGCTGTTTTCACTGAATTGCTGGAGGAAACAGAGAGCCGCGGAAAACTCATGTGAACTGTCAGCCTCTGATGATGGAGGCGTGGTTAAGCCTCCGGAAACACTCTGATTGGTCACAGCATCCCAGGCTATCTGACAGCTCACTGCAGTTTCCCCGCAGCTCTGTATCCTTGGCTTCCTCCAGCGATTCAGTGAAACAGCAGCGTGGATCGGAGGGGAGAATGGGGCAGCGGACTTCACAGACTGACATGCCTACAGCTTTGACATGGAGAGTGAGTGGATTGTTTTTAAACATTTAATTTATTAAAAACTACCGCACCAGCAGCTGCCTGTCGCCTCTCTCTCTCCCCCTTATGTTTTGACTCCTCTGTAATTGCCCCCCCACCATGCGCCGCTCCAATCCCCCTGCTGTCTGGGTCCCCCTGTGTGCTGAGGCCCCTACAGGAGGCTCCATGGTACCCCCTGTCAGCGGCACTGGTGTCCGGGTCTCAGGCAGAAGAAAACCCGGGCACAGCATTCTAAACCCATACTGTCCGGGTCAAAACCAGACAGGTGGCAACCCTAGTACCCAGTGCTGACAGAGAGAAGCCAGTAACTGAGGAACTGAGCTGTGCAGAAAACTTCCTCTGCTGGCTGCTGTGTTAAATGACAGGTTGGAGAGGAGAGGGCTTCCAGAAGTGCCGCAACGCATATTCCGGCTAAAAAAAAAGCCCTGCTGTAGACCTATTTCCCTCCTCACCACTAACATTAAGATCATAGCAAAAGTCCTAGCTAACAGAATTTTGAAACTCATTAATAAACTTTTATACACCTAGATCAGTCCATATTTATTCCAGATTGTTCATCAGCCATCAAAATTCAGCACCAAAATATAAATATATGTATATTAAATATTTCAAAATAATATCTTAAAAGCTTTCTACAATTGACAGAGGAGTTCTCAGTGCCAAAAGAGGAATTTTACTCTGGTACTCCGTTCAAACCACAGGAAGCAACCCCTTAGTGTATGGTAAAATTGATCTTTTAACCCTTATTGCAACACTATACTGATGATCTCCTGTCTATATTTTATTTTATTTTATTAAGGCTCCAGCATCACCATAGTGCAAAGTGGGATGGGAGGAGGACCTAGAACATGTAACAACAAAAGAACATGGGGTTGAAGCGTTAAGTCCCACATGTCTCCCCATCTAACACGAGTCACTTGGTTATCTGTTACTAATCACACTTATTGTACTCCTCAGAAATGGCATAGCTATGGTCAGACATCAAATCAAATATGCATCATATTCAGCAGAGTGAAGGGCACATTAATACATATGCTATGTAGGTGTCCCAAATTGTAGCACTGCTGGCAACAAATTACTACTACATCAACAGAGACTTCAATTTAATGATAGGACTTGACCCTAAGCTACGCTTGTTGGGCTTTCTTGACCTGCCAAATCTGGATCAATTTGCTGAACTAGCCTTCAAAGGTAACTCCACTTGTGGGGAAAAAAACAGCATATAATAAAAAGAATAATATAGCGTATACAATTGCGACTCAAGTCATATTGTAATTTAATGTTATTAAAAATGACCTTTCCTTTTCAATCTGCAGCTCTGTAATTTTCTGTAAAATGCAAGGCAATATGGCTACCCGGAGGTGTTCTGTGCACAGATAGTGTACGGAACGCCCTGAAAATTTAATTTCCTGCTTGTGTGATTGGCTCACTGATTTTCCCAGAAGCCTGCACTAAGATACAAGTCAGATTTTTGGCATCCCCTGCAGAAAAAATTTCAGTTTTTGTGAAATACTCCCAAATGGAAATCACATCTAAAGGGACGAAGACCTTGCCAATATCCTCATTAGAGCCGGCCGGAGGTGCAGCAGCTGATTGATAATTATAAAATGACTCTCATACACATTCACTCAGCACATGGACACAGACAAACAAACAACAGCTATTTCTTCTGAATAACAAAAGGTAGGAATCTGCAACAAAGTTTGTTAAAATCCTTGCACTGTACATAGATCACCCAGAGGGCCCCCATGGGAAGCCGCTGCATCCATTGACACAGACAGTGGAACTCGGTCCCACCCCCTGCTCCCTCATCACTGGCTTTGATTGACAGTACTGGGAGCCAGTGGCTCCCATTGCTCCAGCAAAGACAGTGACAGACAGAAGTGAGGGGAGAGAAGAGCTGCAGACATGCACAGCGCTTCATCGTATGAGGGCTCATTTAAGTATAAAAGGCGGTGAAGGGCCAAAATCGATGCCCAAGCATTTTTACCTTAAAGTGGATGTAAACCCTTACATATACTCAGTAAAGTGAACAGCCTCAGATGATACACAGAGATTAAACAAATCTCCATACTAAGTTTTACATGTATATCTGCTGTCTTCAGCTGTATTTATCCTTCAGAAAGTTTAGATCGCGTTAGAGATTTTCTCTTCCTGTTCAGCACTGGAAGTGAAGTCTGGACATACAGCCAAGACAGCTGATTGGAGAAAAGGCACCCCCCCCCCCCCAACATAGGCAGAGACTTCCAGAGCTGTCCTGTAATGGGGAGTACACACGGTCGGACTTTTCAGCTACAAAAGTCAGACGGACGCCGACGGACCAAATCCGGCGGACAATCCGATCGTGTGTGGGCTTCCCCGGACTTTTCCAGTCGCAAATCTGACGGACTTTAGATTTGGAACTTGCTTCAAATCTTTACGTCGTAACTCCGCCGGACCCAGAAATCCGCTCGTCTGTATGCTAGTCCGACGGACAAAAACCCACGCTAGGGCAGCTATTGGCTACTGGCTATCAACTTCCTTATTTTAGTCCAGTGTACGTCATCACGTACGAATCCGTCGGACTTTTGTGTGATCGTATGTAGGCAAGTCCGTTCGTTAGAAAGTCCGCCGCAAGTCCACCAAAAGTCCGTCAAAATTTTGTCGGACGGGCTGTCGGACTTTTGTAGCCGAAAAGTCTGACCGTGTGTACGCCCCATAACAGGGCAAACTTTCAGCTAATCTAACCTCCCCCCGACTCAAATTTCAGGCTGCTTTTATCTCAGTTGACGGAGAACTTGTCAGCAGTTATAATGCTGAAAACAGAAGAACGGAACAGGAGAAAGGCACGGGACTTAGTGCTTTGAAGAGAGATAAGAAAACACTGCAGATATATGTGCCCAGCTCAAATTTCATGAATCGGGTTTACATCCACTTTAATGCAAGGGATGCGTTAAGGTAAAAAATGGCTTTAGAACCACTGTAAAGAGGTATTAAACCCAAAACCAAAAATGTAATACACTGCAGCTTACCAATCATTAGATGTGGTGGCTGCATCAAATTTATTTCCTTAGGCTTCTTACCTACTGTTTTCACCTGATGATCTGGCCAGTAACACACCTCCTGTATTAGACTGCCCCCACTCTGGATGAAAGAGCACAGAGGGCACCTTTGGCAGCAGCATTGTCAGTCTGGGGGAGGGGAGTGTTAGATGTACTAGCAGATTTACATTCACTAACAACATGAAGCCACACTCCAGCTATTACATAGTTACATAGTAGGTGAGGTTGAAAAAAGACACAAGTCCATCAAGTCCAACCTATGTGTGTGATTATATGTCAGTATTACATTGTATATCTCTGTATGTTGTGGTCGTTCAGGTGCTTATCTAACAGTTTTTTTAAACTATCAATGCACCCCGCTAAGGCCACCGCTTGTGGAAGGGAATTCCGCATCCTTGCCTCTCTAAAGCCTCCTACACACGATCGGAGTGTTGGCCAACAAAACCGTGGACTTTTGTCCGAGGTTGGTGGCCCAAACTTGTCTTGCATACACACGGCACACAATTGTTTGCCAACAATCACGAATGTAGCGACGTACTACATGGTTTTTCAGCTCTTCAGCGCCACCCTTTGGGCTCTTTCTGCTAATTTCATGTTAGTAGAAGTTTGGTGAGTGTTAATTCGCTCTTTTCTTTTTGCGCATTTCAATTAGCACTTTTCAGTTCGCGCTTTTCATTTCGTGCTTTTCAGTTCGCGCTTTTTCATTCCATGCTTTTCAGTTTATTTCTGAATGGCCGTTCGTCGACCAACATGTTGCGGAATTGGAGGAGATAGCGTGTTATTTATTTTGGCCTTGACGTTATTGCTTTGACATTATTTTTTTGGTTGAATAATGATTTGATTTGTTATATTTTATATATTTTTGGATGCATAGAATGCACTTTTTGGTTAAGTTCTATTGGTAGATAGCATGTCTAATTTTATTTGTTTTCTTTTTTTAATGCACAATAAAAAAATTGTGTAGAATAATACTTGGCTATGTATTTTACTTCAAATGACAGTTTGGGAGTAGGCAGTTACATTTTAAAAAATACAATGTAAAATTGACAAGGGACACCAACATAGTTGTATCTTTGATCTTATAAACTACGGGATAATGGCACTGTGGTAACTTGCCCAAATAAAAAAAAAAGAAGCATAATAATTATATTCTTGATATCACTAGAAAAAAAATTTGTTTGTAATACGTCCATCAGTATCACCAGCAAAGCAGCTTCATTATTATCCCATTAAAGAAGAGAATGTGCGCTACATTTCGAGATTTCATAATTTGCCACGTCACGAATGTTAATTCTCCATTACGAACGCTAGTTTACAAGACCGACCGCTTCTGACTCGTCCTTGCTTCCGAGCATGCGTGTTTGTACTTTGTATACAAGTCTGTCGGACAAAAGTCCACACGCTTGGAAAATCCGACAACAGACATTTGTCCGCGGAAAATGTTAAAACATGCTATCCAACATTTGTCCATGGAAAAGCCAACAACAATTGTCCGATGGAGCATACACACGGTCGGATTTTCCACCAACAGCCTGACATCGAACAGTTACCGCCAGAAAGTTTGATCGTGTGTACGAGGCTTTACAGTTAAGAGCCCTCTACGTAGTTTATGGTTAAACCTATATTCTGCTAATTTTAATGAGTGGCCACATGTCTTGTTAAACTCCCTTCCACGAAAAAGTTTTATCCCTATTGTGGGGTCACCAGTACGGTATTTGTAAATTGAAATCATATCCTCTCTCAAGCGTCTCTTCTCCAGCGAGAATAATTTCAGTGCCCGCAACCTTTCCTCATAACTAATATCCTCCAGACCCTTTATTAGTTTTGTTGCCATCTTTGTACTCGCTCCAGTACATCCTTCCTGAGAACTGGTGCCCAGAACTGGACAGCATACTCTAGGTGCGGCCGGACCAGTCTTTTAGAGTGGGAGAATTATCGTTTTATCTCTGGAGTTGATCCCCTTTTTAATGCATGCCAATATTCTGTTTGCTTTGTTAGCTGCAGCTTGGCATTGCATGCCATTACTGAGCCTATCATCTACTAGGACCCCCAGGTCCTTTTCCATCCTAGATTCCCCCAGAGGTTCTCCCCCCAGTGTATAGATTGCATTCATATTTTTGCCACCCAAATGCATTATTTTACTTTTTTCTACCTCATTTGCCATGTAGTTGCCCACCCCATTAATTTGTTCAGATCTTTTTACAAGGTTTCCACATCCTGCGGAGAAGTTATTGCCCTGCTTAGCTTGGTATTGTCCGCAAATACAGAGATTGAACTGTTTAAATCCATCCTCCAGGTCGTTTATGAACAAATTAAATAGGATTGGTCCCAGCACAAAACCCTGGGGGTCCCCACTACCCACCCCTGACCATTCCAAGTACTCCCCATTTACCACCACCCTCTGAACTCGCCCTAGTAGCCAGTTTTCAATCCATGTACTCACCCTATAGTCCATGCCAATGGACCTTATTTTGTACAGTAGACGTTTATGGGGAACTGTGTCAAATGCTTTTGCAAAATCCAGATGCACCACATTTACGGACCTTCCTTTATCTAGATGGCAGCTCACCTCCTCATAGAAGGTTAATAGATTGGTTTGGCAAGAACGATTCTTCATGAATCCATGCTGATTACTGCTAATGCTACCGTTCTCATTACTAAAATCTTGTATATAGTCCCTTATCATCCCCTCCAAGAGCTTGCATACTATTGATGTTAGGCTAACTGGTCTGTAATTCCCAGGGATGTATTTTGTGCCCTTTTTAAATATTGGTGCTACATTGGCTTTTCTCCAATCAGCTGGTACCATTCCAGTCAGTAGACTGTCAGTAAAAATTAGGAACAATAGTCTGGCATTGGTCATGGTGATTTATTAATGTTAAGTTTCGCAAGTCTAATTTTAATTCTGTTCTCTGTTAACCATGGAGGTGTTTCCTGTGATGTGTCATGAGGATAAACACTGCAGTTTTGGTTACTGAAGCCCCCCTCCAAGGAGAAGAATAAATTCAATACTTTTGCCATCTCCCCATCCTTTGTAACCAGATGTCCTTTCTAATTCTTTATGGGGCCAATATGGTCTGTCCTCCCTTTTTTACTGTTTACATACTTAAAGAATTTCTTGGGACTTTTTTTGCTCTCCTCCGCTATGTGTCTTTCTGTTCTATCTTAGCCGCCTCAGTTGCACCCTTACATTTCTTGTTGCATGCTTTATAAAGTATAAATGCTGATGATAATCCCTCAACCTTGTATTTTTTGAAGGCCTTCTCCTTTGCTTTTATATGCATTTTTACATTGGAGTTAAGCCATCTAGTATTTTTGTTCACACTTTTAAAGTGTATTACCCAATGGGATGCATTGGCTAATGCCCTTATATAATATGCTTTTAAAGCAAACCCATCTCTTCTTTGTTCCTAAGATTTTATCCCAATTCATGCCTTCTTGCAAGGTTCGTAGTTTAGGGAAGTTGGCTCTTCTGAAATTCAGTGTCAATGTATTCCCCTTATATTTCCTATTTGTGTTTGACCAATTGACCTGTGATTGCTGTTTCCTAAATTGCCCTGTATTTCCACATCCGTGATCAGGTCTTTATTGTTGGTAATCAGTAGATCCAGTAATGCTGTATTTCTAGTTGGTACGTCTACCATCTGAACCATGAAATTGTCCTGCAAGACATCTAGGAACTGGCAAGCCTTAGACGAATGCATGTTTCCCTCCTCCCAGTCTATGTCTGGATAATTAAAGTCCCCCATTATGATAACACTTCCCATCCTTGCTGCTAATGCAACTTGTGATAGGAGATCCGTCTCCCCCTCCTCCCTCAGGTTAGGGGGCCTATAGCATACTCCCAGTATTATTTTCCCCTTAGCTTCATCACTCTGGAGCTCAACCCATAAGGATTCCACCTCCTCCCTAGCTCCCTTAGTGATGTCATTTCTCATATTAACTTGTACATTATTCTTGATATATAGACATACCCCTTCCCCTTTTTTACCCTGTCTATCCCTGTGATAAAGGGTATACCCTTGAATGGTTGCCCAATGAGAGCTGTTGAACCAGGTCTCTGAAATTCCCACAAAATCCAAATCCTCCTCGTACAACAGTATCTCTAGTTCACCTATCTTGTCCGCCAGGCTCCTGGCATTGGTGAACATGCCACGTAGTTTAGACCGGTCGCATACTATCCTCTTATTGGGTGTTACGAGATGGAAACTAGGACTTGTTACTATACTTACCTTGGGTTTATGTACTTTAGTCAACCTACCACTAATGCCCCCCATACTACCCTCTGGAATATGTTCCACGCTGACTATCACTACCTCTGGGCCCTCCCCCCCGTTGCCTAGTTTAAAAACCCCTCTAACTTTTCCGCCATCTTCACTGCCAGCAGATCTGCACCCTCCTCATTTAGGTGCAGTCCGTCCCTTCTATAGTACCGGTAGTATTCCTGAGAAGACTACCTTAGAGGTCCTTTTCTTCAATTTAGCTCCCAAGTCCCTAAAATCGTTCTTTAAGACACTCCATCTGCCTCTGACTTTGTCATTGGTGCCAACGTGCACCATGACAGCAGTTATGAGCAGTTACAGCAACAGTTTTTTTTCCTTTTGGGATAAAGTTTTCATATAAAGAAAATCTGATCATTGTAAGCAGCCCTGCCAGTGTTAAAATATTTGCCGCTTCTCTGTAACTGATGCATTCTGCTGGAGAGTTTGTTCTTTTGTAAAAACAAGAAACTTACTGGCTGGTTCACCAGGTGACAATAGAAGAAAAAAAGCCTAAAAAGAGAAAAAAAATATAGCTATCTAAGAAATGGTAAGCTGCAATATAATAAAACTTTGCTTTTGGGTTTAATACTGCTTTAACTAGAATGTGTGGTAACCTCAATCTCATCCACTTTATCAATGTACTGTATATAATATAGACTCTGTCAATTATAAGCTACACTTAAACATATGTATCGAAAGAGGGGAAATCCAAAAAACTTTAAAAATATCTGGTGGGTTTGGTTGAATACCTCAGGGTTGGGTTCACAAAGCTTAATTACTAATACAGTGGGGCAAAAAAGTATTTAGTCAGCCACCAATTGCGCAAGTTCTCCCAATTAAAAAGATGAGAGAGGCCTGTAATTGTCATCATAGGTATACCTCAACTATGAGAGACAAAATTTGGAAACAAATCCAGACAATCACATTGTCTGATTGTTTAAATAATTTATTTGCAAATTATGGTGAAAAATAAGTATTTGGTCACCTACAAACAAGCAAGATTTCTGGCTCTCACAGACCTGTATCTTCTTCTTTAAGAGGCTCCTCTGTCCTCCACTCATTACCTGTATTGATGGCACCTGTTTGAACTTGTTATCAGTATAAAAGACACCTGTCCACAACCTCAAACAGTTACACTCCAAACTCCACTATGGGGAAGACCAAAGAGCTGTTGAAGGACACCAGAAACAAAATTGTAGACCTGCACCAGGCTGGGAAGACTGAATCTGCAATAGGCAAGCAGCTTGTAACAAAGGCTACCATCAGTAACACACTACGCTGCCAGGGACTCAGATCCTGCAGTGTCAGACGTGTCCCCCTGCTTAAGCCAGTACATGTTCGGGCCCGTCTGAGGTTTGCTAGAGAGCATTTGGATTATCCA
Source organism: Lithobates septentrionalis (assembly GCA_037952835.1). NCBI lineage: Eukaryota > Metazoa > Chordata > Amphibia > Anura > Ranidae > Lithobates > Lithobates septentrionalis. Next base: position 1,823,595 of record JBBDGP010001130.1, read on the forward strand.
GAAGAGGATTGGGAGAATGTCATATGGTCAGATGAAACCAAAGTAGAGCTGTTTGGTAGAAACACAACTCGTCATGTTTGGAGGAGAGAGAATGCTGAGTTGCAACCAAAGAACACCATACCTACTTTGAAGCATGGGGGTGGCAACATCATGCTTTGGGGTTGTTTCTGTGCAAAGGGAACAGGACGACTGATCCGCGTACATGAAAGAATGAATGGGGTCATGTATCGTGAGATTTTGAGTGCAAACCTCCTCCCATCAGCAAGGGCATTGAAGATGAAACGTGGCTGGGTCTTTCAGCATGACAATGATCCCAAACACACCGCCTGGGCAACGAAGGAGTGGCTTCGCAAGAAGCATTTCAAGGTCGTGGAGTGGCCTAGCCAGTCTCCAGATCTCAACCCCATAGAAAACCTTTGGAGGGAGTTGAAAGTCCATGTTGCCCAGCGACGGCCCCAAAACATCACTGCTCTAGAGGAGATCTGCATGGAGGAATGAGCCAACATACCAGCAACAGTGTGTAATAACCTTTTGAAGACTTACAGAAAACGTTTGACCGTCTGTCATTGCCAACAAAGGATATATAACAAAGTATTGAGATGAACTTTTGATATTGACCAAATACTTATTTTCCACCATAATTTGCAAATAAATTCTTTAAAAATCAGACAATGTGATTGTCTGGATTTGTTTCCACATTTTGTCTCTCATAGTTGAGGTATACCTATGATGACAATTACAGGCCTCTCTCATCTTTTAAGTGGGAGAACTTGCACAATTGGTGGCTGACTAAATACTTTTTTGCCCCACTGTATCGTACCGAGTTAAAATTAACTGGCGAGGATCGGTAAGCTCCCGATGCATACTTGCAATCGGGATCTTTCAAATCATGTGACCCAAATGCCCACCTCCCGGCTTTTAGAACTCTTAAAGAGGAAGTAAACCCTGATGAGTTTACTTCCTCTTTGTTTCCCTGCAAAGGTAAAGCATAATGGGCTACTATGCATCGCATAGTAGCCCATTATGTGTCACTTACCTAAAAAAAGGAAGCCTGCAATGTCACCGCTGTCCCTTCTCCTACGAAGCGTCCATCTTCTTTCCGAGTATCGCGGCTACAGCACTGTGATTGGCCGGAGCCGCGATGACATCACTCCCGCGCACAGGTGCCTGTCTTTTTTTGCAAATATCTCATAAACCGTGTAGGTTTAGGAGATATTTCTTGGACCTACAGGTAAGCCTTAATCTAGGCTTACCTATAGGTCAAAGTGTTCTGTAAGGGTCTACAACCATTTTAATGGGCCTGAAGGTGCGAAGGGGTTAACATTTCTGGTTACTACAAAGCTCCCAACTGTCCCTGATTTCGAGGGACTGTCCCTGATTTCAAACAATGTCCCTCTTTCCTAGTCATGTCCCTCATTGTGGTCTGATCTATATAGTATAAGATTTTCCCCCTTCATGACTAGGCCATTTTTTGCGATACGGCACTGCGTCGCTTTAATTGACAATTGCACGGTCCTGCCACGCTGTACCCAAACAAATTTTACGTCCTTTTTCTGCACAAATGGAGCTTTCTTTTGCGCTATAAACAAAAGAAGCAATTTTGAAAAAAAAACTATATTTTTTACTTTTTGCTATAATAAATATCCCCCAAAAAAATAAAAAATAAAAATGTATTCATCAGTTTAGGCCAATATTTATTCTTCTACATATTTTTGGTAAAAAAATAATAAATCGCAATAAGCATATATTGATTGGTTTGCGCAAAAGTTATAGCGTCTACAAAATAGGAGATAGATTTATTGGCTTTTTTATTATTATTATTATTTTTTACTAGTAATGGCGGTGATCTGCGATTTTTAGCGGGATTGCGGACAGATCGGACAATTTTGACACTTTTTGGGACCACAGAGCTAAAAATAGCCACTGATTACTGTATAAATGTCACTGGCAGGGAAGGGGTTAACACTAGAGGGCGATCAAGGGGTTAAGTGTGTTCCCAGGGAGTGTTTCTAACTGTATGGGGGCTGAGCTGACTGGAGGAGGAGAAAGCTCGCTGTTCCTAATCACTAGGAACAGCAGATCTCTCGCTAACTCTCCTGTCAGAACGGGGATCTGTCTGTTTACATTGATAGATCCCTGTTCTGGCTCTCGTTCCCGCAATCGCGGGTGGCCATCGGACATTGCGGCCAGCGGACATGCGCATCGGGTCCCCCGCCGTGAATACACCTACGTCGATTTGCGGGAATGTGCCAACCTGCCACCGTATGACGGCGGCTGGTCGGCAAGTGGTTAAGGGGGTGTGGCAGGGGTGTGTCCTATGCCTACATACTTTTGCTAATAGGTGTTTCTTGTTCATATCCAGAGGCGTAACTACCACCATAGCGACCCATGCGGGAGCTATGGGGCCCGCAGCAGAGTGGGGCCCAGTGAGGATAAGAGCACCGCCGGCACAGTCTCCCAGCCAGGGGAAGAGAGACGAAAGGAAGAGGCGAGCTGTCCGTATCAGCAGAGAGCTGAATTGCCCGATGTAAGAGCTTTCATTAGAACTTCCAGTGTTCCCGGGGCTCACGTCACATGGCTCCACCTTTTGGCCCGGTGCCTTTGATAGACAGAACGCCGATCCAATGCGGGACATGTGACGTCATCAAAGGCGTCGTTCCAAGAGGTGGGGCTATGTGACGATGAGCCCCGGGAAGACAGAAAATTCAAATGAAAGCTATTACAGCGGGCAATCCCGCTCTCTGCTGATCCGGGTGGCTTGCCTCTTCCTCTGCATAGGTGGGGCTGTATGGGGAACAGGCAGACCAGGCTGTATTGGGCACAGGTCACGCTGTATGGGGCACAGGTCACGCTGTATTGGGCACAGGTCACGCTGTATTGGGCACAGGTCACGCTGCATTGGGCACAGGCCACGCTGTATGTGGCAGAGGTCATGCTGCATTGACACAAGGGAAGCTGTGGGGGGGGGCTGTTTGCAGGGGGGCCCCATACAACATTTTGCTATGGGGCCCTGCTATTTCTAGTTACGCCCCTGTTCATATCTCAAAAAGTTGAGAGGTATGGTTACTATGCTCTATTACACCCCCTTGACAGAGAGAAGTCCAGTGTCCTTATAATAGAATTAAAGGATAAGTTCACCTTTTGTAATATGTTACACCGATATTCAGGGCGTAACATGTTACAATTGCACCGGCCCCCGCACCCCCCTGAGTCCCTGTTTTGACATGGAGTGGGGAGTCTATTCCCCCTGCTCACTGCCACTATCTGAAGAAAACGTGGCTGTGCGGGGCTCACAATGTTCTGTGAATTGGAAAACTACAAGTCCCAACAACCTTTGCAGCTGTCAGCTTGTAGTCCTCAATGAACTACCATGGCACTGTTGAGCACTGTGGTAGTTCATTCTCTCTTCCTGTCAGTGTGTATCTGCCTGCCCATATGCGGTATGAGCAGACAAATACACTGAGAAGACTGCAGGAGTCCTGCATGCATAGCTCCCAACTGTCCCTGATTTCGATGGACTGTCCCTCATTCCTTCTCATTTGTCCCTCATTTTTGTCTGATCTATAAAGTTGTATATAAATTGCTCTTTTTATCTTTACAAATTTGTATTTCTCAGTGCTTGTCCTTTCATCCAATTTCTAAATTGATGTATTTGTAAATTTCAAAAGCAAATATAAAAGGAATAGCAGTGGTAAAAAAAATAGACAAATGACGGCAGGCTGGATGCTCTCTTGTTCTGGGACGACGTCATATGACGTCGCCCCAGTATCACCGCGCTGTGTCTCTGGGTCGCTGGGACACTGCGTGACACCGATCTTGGTAAAGAGCTGATGACGCAGCTTTTTACCCATGTGATCAGCTGTGTCCAATCACAGCTGATCACATGTAAACAAGGAAATGCCTGTTATCGGCTCGCTTCACCTCATACTGACACAGAGCCAATCAGTAGCATTTCCTCATAGAGGAGACCTGTACAGATATTCAGGGCACTGATCATCCGTGCAGCCCCAACAGTGCCCAGCAGTGATGCCAACCAGCATTAGTGATGTAAATCTGTGCCCATTAATGATGCCAATCTGTGCCCACCAGTGATGCCAATCTGTGCCAATTAGTGATGCCAATTTGTGCCCAGTGATGCCAATCTGTGCCCATCAGTGATGCCAATCTGTGCCTGCTCATCAGTGCCGCCTATCAGTGCTCATCAGTGCTGCATATTAGTGTTGCCTCATCAGTGCCCGTCAGTGCAGCCTATAAGTGCCGATCAGTGCAGTCTCATCAGCACACATCAGTGAAGAAGAAAAATTACTTATTTGCAAAATTTTCTGACAGAAACTAACAAAAACTGTTTTCTTTAAAAAAAAAAAATTTTAGCAAAAAAATAAAAAAACCCAGTGGTAATTAACCGGTTCAATACAGGGCAATTTCACCCCCTTCCTTCCCAGGCCAATTTTTAGTTTTCAGCGCTGTCGCACTTTAAACGTCAATTGCGCGGTCGTGCAACGTTGTACCCAAAAAAAATTGATGTCCTTTTTTCCCCACAAATAGAGCTTTCTTTTGGTGGTATTTGATCACCTCTGCGGTTTTTATTTTTTGCGCTATAAACAAAAGAAGAGCTACAATTTTGAAAAAAACACAATATTTTTTACTTTTTGCTATAATAAATATCCCATTTTTTTTTTTTTTAAAAACTAATTTTTTCCTCAGTTTCGGCCGATACGTATTCTTCTACATATTTTTGGTTAAAAAAAATCGCAATAAGCGTATATTGATTGGTTTGCGCAAAAGTTATAGTGTCTACAAAATACGGGATAGATCTATGGCGTTTTTAAAAAAAATATATTTATTTATTTTTTTAGCGGCGATCGCGATTTTTTTCATGACTGCGACATTATGGCGGACACATCGGACACTTTTGACACATTTTTGGGACCATTCACATTTATACAGCGATCAATGCTATAAAATTGCATTGATTACTGTGTAAATGTGACAGGTTAACCACTAGGGGGCGGGGAGGGGTTAATATGTTTCCTAGGGAATGCTTCTAACTGTAGGGGGCGGGGACGTACAAGGGGAGGAGAACGATCAGTGTTCCTCTGTTCTGGCAACACAGATCGCTCTCCTCAGAGCTGACAGGCTGTGGATCTGTGTGTTTACACACACAGATCCACGGTCCGGCCCGGTTAACGGGCAATCGCGGGTGCCCGCCGGACATCGCGGCCGCCGGGCACACGCACCGGGTCCCGAGCAACGCGGCGGGTGCGCGCGCGCCCCCTAGGTGGCCGGGAATCCCAGGATGTCATATGACGTCCACCCAGGATGGGAGATCCCATCTGTGGACGTCATATGACAATACTCCGGTATTGAAGTGGTTAAATACCACCAAAAGCTATATTTGTGTGAAAAAATTATAAAAATTTAATTTGGGTACAATGTTGCATGACCGCGCAATTGTCATTCAAAGTGTGACAAAAAAAAAAAAATTGTCTAGGGCAGGAAGGGGGTAAAAGTGTCAGGTATTGAAGTGGGTAACTACAGTAATTTATTTTTGTAAAGTTCTCCTTTAACCACTTCAGCCCCGGAAGGATTTACCCCCTTCCTGACCAGAGCGTTATTTGCGATTCGGCACTGCGTCGCTTTAACTGACAATTGCGCGGTCGTGCGACGTGGCTCCCAAACAAAATTGACGTCCTTTTTTTCCCACAAATAGAGCTTTCTTTTGGTGGTATTTGATCGCCTCTGCGATTTTTATTTTTTGCGCTATAAACAAAATAAGAGCGACAATTTTGAAAAAAACACATTATTTTTTACATTTTGCTATAATAAATATCCCACAAAAATATATAAAAAAAAAATGTTTTTCTTCAGTTTAGGCCGATCGTATTCTTCTACATATTTTTGGTAAAAAAAATCGCAATAAGCGTTTATTAATTGGTTTGCGCAAACGTTATAGTGTTTACTAAATAGGGGATAGTTTTATGGCATTTTTATTAATATTTTTTTTTTTTACTAGTAATGGCGGCGATCAGCGATTTTTATTGTGACTGCGACGTTATGGCGGACATGTCGGACATTTTTGACACATTTTTGGGACCATTGTCATTTATACAGCGATCAGTGCGATTAAAAATGCACTGATTACTGTGTAAATGACACTGGCAGTGAAGGGGTTAACCACTAGGGGGCGGGGAGGGGTTAAGTGTGTCCTAGGGAGTAACTGTAGGGGGATGGGCTGTGTGGCTGACGTCACTGATCTCTGCTCCGATGACAGGGAGCAGAGATCGAGTGACACTTGTCACTAGGCAGAACGGGGAGATGCTGTTTACAACGGCATCTCCCCGTTCATCCGCTCCGTGAGGCGATCGCGGGTCTCCCGCGACCCGACTCACAGAGCACCTGGCCGGCGCGCACGCACGGGCACGGCGGGAAATTCAAATGGACGTACAGGTACGCCCATTTGCCCAGCCGTGCCGCTCTGCCGACGTACATCGGCGTGCGCCGGTCGTCAAGCGCTTAAGGAGGTGTGGCAGGGGGTGTGTCCTATGCCTACATAATTTAGCTAATAGGTGTCCCTCACTCCCATCTCAAAATGTTGGGAGGTATGCTGCATGGCACCCACGATCTGCTGATCCCAGGTGCAATGCTACAGGCTCCAAGTAAAAGCGAAAAGCAACGCTGCTGTAGATGTGCACAGCGCTGGATCGAGATCAGGCTCCATTAAGTATTTAACGTGGGGCTGGGGGGAGTCAACATCTTTGGAATACAGAGGACAATCAATTAAAATCAATAAATTGTCATCCAAATATATATTTGAAATTAAATCTTTATTATTGTAGTGCTACCCCCGTAGGAGCCCCTTGTGAATGGGATCCCACACCCTACACAGCCAGGCACACGCATTTTCCAAAGCACACAGTCAGGAAACAGTCTGAGCAGCTTTGTTTTTGTGTTTTATTAGGGGATTTAAACTTGGATGGGGAATATGGGATGCCCACTTGATCAGTGTAGTAAAGTCTTCAGGGACAACTATATACTCACAGTATACAGTATATACACTTCTCTGCCTCCTGCACCAACTTGCTTGCAGATCTACTCCAACAACTCCAGCACAACTTTTGCTTGTGCAACCACAACACCCAGGACCAGCTGGCACTGTAAAGATTACCTGACAAGAGCACAATCAGACCATAACAACTGCCCCTTACAGGCAGGGACTGAGGGCCCCTTTGGTATAGCACAGAAAGTCCCATTGCACAGCTGCCCTATCAGTTGCTACTGCTCCCAGTAGCACCCCTTTAGGCACTGCCTGCTTTACTGGCTGCAACTGTCCCTTCCTCCTGCCCATTCCACCACAGTCCTCCTGACTGACCTTGCGTCCATCCCAGACTGTTCTCATCCAGTCCTCTCAGGCTGTCTCTCAGTTCTCTCCACTATGTGACACTCCCCAGCCCACCTGGCTGTCTTTCTTCCTGGAGATTTGTCTGGCAGTGTGCTCCTACTGTCCTCTCCTTGCTCCCGTGCCTCCTGGTCAGGATCCCCCTGTGTGTCTTGAGGAGGGCTCCTTTCCGCACCCAAGCAAAGGCCTCCATCAATGTAATATTCAACCCCCATTAACTTTAGCTGTTTAGTGGGCATGGAGGAGGAGGGAAGGTGAGGGCTGTCAATTACCTGGAGTGTAGATGCTCACATGTGTGACTCCATAGTGAAATGGGCTGCTCAGATGTGATAGGGAGGAAATGCTCAGCATAGAAACTCACTGAAAACTGAGCATGTGCACTAGATGCCAACACTGCTCTGCAATTTCCCCAACTGCAGTGGGGACATGGACAGAAGGAGGAGACAGAGAAAAGCAGGAGCAACCAGATTTTTTGCAGAAAATAGAAAGTGAATATCTTAGTGGCTGAGTGAGTATGAACAACATGTAAGACAGCATTTATTGATAGTTTTTAATGATGTGGGTTTAATGACACCTTAAAGCGGAGTTCCGCTTAAAAAAAAAAATTAAAAGTCGGAGGCTACAAATACTGCAGCTGCTGGCTTTTAATAATCGGACACTTACCTGTCCCAGGGTCCAGTGATGCAGGGGAACGAAGCCCCGCTCGTCTCCCCCTCCTCTTTGCGGCACGGCATTGTCACTGTGAACGCCCAGCTGTGGCTTCACAGCCAGGCACGCGCTGCGCATTCGCGAGCCGCGTGGCAGGCCATGACTGTCCAGGCAATCATCTGGGACCTGTGACGTGTCCCAGATGATTGCCGAGAGGGAAGGGGGGGAGGTGAATGAGGGACAGAGGGACATTGCTCCAAATCAGGGACAGTCCCTCGAAATCAGAGACAGTTGGGAGCTATGGTGATCTCCCTTCTGGTGCCCCGGGAGAAAGTGGGAGCGGGGACCCTCTAAAAAGAGGGTATCCGTTCCGCCAACAAAAAAATTACATGCCAAATGTGGCATGTCAGGAGGTCACCTTCCCTTAAAGCAGAAGTACCATTTTTGGGTGGAACTCCGCTTTAAGGTAAAACATCTTTTACCATCACAACCACTTTGTGTTGTAAAATCCAATAAAAGTTTATCTGGATATATATATATATATATATATATATATATATATATATATATATATATATATATATATATATATTCCAATCTTTCCCAAAAGAAAAATATCATGCACTCACATACATTTAAAATGGAAAACAAAAAGTATTCTTTGTGAATACATGGATGTTGAAGGGAAAGAATTCACGATCATGTGGTAGAACGTACCCTTCATAGAGAGATTTATCTTTGTAGTTTTTCTTTGTGAGCACTAGAGGGGGACAAAGTGTTGGGATTTGTTATAAATTGAGGGAATGCTGCAGCTGAACATCTGTTACAGACAACATTAGCATTGCTTTCCAGTAAATGTCATTATATTTATAAGACACTCCTGGACGATCGGCTTGCCTGGAATTCTAGAGCTTGATATAAGGTTAGAGGTCAAAGGTTATTTCTTTAATGTGATAATTAGAAACTACATTTCCAGTAATAATTATACAACAGTTTTATTTTAATGAAAATTGCTCTTCTGACAACTGAAGTTTCTTTCCTTTATTCACATGAAGTGTGGTATCCTTTGCATTCAGTGAAGCAGAAAGGGAATGTGCTGAGAGATGGGGAGATGGTGTATAGTCTCTGTAACACTTTCTTTTTGATGTGCATACTCCTTGGTGATTGATAATAAAACACAAGTATGAAACAAGAGTATGCACATCCAGGGCCGCCATCAGAAATTTTGGGGCCCCTTACACAGTTTTAATCCTCGAGCCTGACTATCAACATTCCCCAGGGCCCGCCCACTGGCGCCAAGTCCCATCCCATGCCCTCCTCTTTCAGTCTCATCTCCCCAATCCCATGTCCTTCGCCTCCTCCTCCAGTCCCATCTCCTCCATCTTATGTCATCCTTCTCCAGTCCCATCTCCTCCATCTTATGTCATCCTTCTCCAGTCCCATCTCCTCCATCCTACCTCCTCCCCCAGTCCCATCTCCTCCATACCATTTCCTCCCCCTCCTCCAGTCCCATCTCCTTCTCCTCCTCCAGTCCCATCTCCTCCAATCCATGTCCTCCTCCTCCAGTCCCATCTCCTCCTCCTTCTCCTCCAGTCCCATCTCCTCCAACCTCCTCCTCCTCCAGCCCCATCTCCTCCATCCCACATCCTCCTCCTCCAGTCCCATCTCCTCCATACTATGTCCTCCCCCTCCTCCAGTCCCATCTCCTTCTCCTCCTCCAGTCCCATCTCCTCCATCCCATGTCCACCCCCACCTCCAGTCCCATCTCATTCTCCTCCTCCAGTCCCATCTCCTCCATCTCATGTTCTCCTCCTCCAGTCCCATCTCCTCCATCGCACATCCTCCTCCTCCTCCGGTCCAACCTCCTCCTCCAATCCCATCTCCTCTATCCTGAGACTCCGGTTCGTGTGGCAACTGTCTCCAAGGGCATGTCTCTTTCACTTCCTGTTGTGTCTATGGGACCTCACAATGGGTAAAAAAAAAAGAATGTGGTTTTAACTCTTCGATAATTTAGCCAAAATAGAAAAAAAAGTGCTTGCTTTATATATACTTTTTATATATAACTAGAACATCTAATATGGTTATATCATTGCATGAGATTTCCCCTCACATTTCCCCTCACATGGAGAGATGGAGGGTCCCTCCATCTCTCCATGTACACTACCAGGTAACATCCATGGCACTTGCCACACTACTGAATTAGTCAGTACCACCCCAATACTCAAACTGGACTCTTATCTATTTATGTAGACTCCATGGCATTTTCCATCACCTACTTCCGTTTGTACCATGGCTTGTGATACCGAACGATCTATCCACTTTGAGGAAGCTATGTGCACCCCATTCCAGCCGCCCAATGGCCCCATATACCCCAGCTTCCGGGACGGACATCCTCTTGGTTTGCTTTGGCCTCATACCCTTTACACCCCTACTGCATACTACTCTGCCATGTAAGTATTTTGGATGGGCTCGTTTGCCGCTCCATCTAAAAATCCTAGCCTTATATTAGATTTAATTAATCTCCATACATATCTTTATAGATATTTGTGAGCATCCGCCCCTGTTGAGTGTGCAAACACGAAACGCGTCGGGCACTACAGGATGCCGACATACATTATCACTAGCAATCAACTTCATCAACTGTCCTCCTACTTATTATGTATTATGTACTCTTTTATGTTATATGCAGTGTACCGCAATTTTGAGTTATGTTCACTTATGTGGAATTCATGGTAATTGCTCAATTATTCTTATTACTGTCATGTGTTCTTAAGCTGACACTACCCCGCATCCTTGATGTAACATGTTATATATATATGCACTGCCATATTGTCATGATTTTCCAAGTTGATGCGAATATGTGCTGCCTATGTCCATGTTGTATTTGTATACCATGTGCTATCCCATGACCCACGCATGTACACCTATACATCCTGTCACGTCAATAAATATGTGATTTTTATACCTATCTCCACCATGTCTTGAACCTCATCTAAAGTCCCAAACTTCCGCTTATAATATATTTTATATATATATATATATATATATATACACACACATATATAAATATATATATATATATATATATATATATATATATACATATATATATATATAGATATATATAGCGGGCATCTGTCTGTGGATCCCTTGTTGAGCTGAGCGGGCAACTGACAGGTCTGTGTACACTCATGCTGTCCGTTTACACCCAACCACCCTCTGATTCGGCCAGACGGAGGGGAATGGAGGCCCTTCTATCTACTCTTTTTGCCAGATCTGATCAGATTGAAGGGTGTAAACTGACAACTTTCCATTTAAATCTGCCATTCCATAGAGAACAATGGGTGGTCCGATCAGGTTGCCTCAAAAACGGACAGGAGGACCCGATCGGACCACTCATGTGAAAGGAGCCTGAAAAACAATCCGCATGGATTGCTTTTCAGAGCATTGGCTAGTTTAGTGAACCTGGACTAATAACAGTCCCTGTAATGCTACCCATATTGCTGTCCTTTTAACATGGTGACATAAGCTGACACCTATGCTACACATGTGTAAAGTTACTGGGCTGGCAATATAGTGATTGATATTAATAGGGGGCGGGGCACAGGCTGTGCATGGTACATGTCTTCTAGCAGCTTCAGCTCGATCTCTGCAGCAGCTTCTTTGCAGAGGAATTCTGTCCCTCCCATCAACACAGGAAGCACGAGGCTCTGCAGTGATGGACTGTGCACCCTGTGTAACTATTGGCTAAGGAGGCAGCAGGGACAGGCGTGGCCAGCACCTGGGATGTGAGGACGTGCACAGCCTGAGCTTCGTCCACACTGCACATATCCTGCTCAAATCCTGAGATCCAGGCCGACATCCGATGGTCCTATATACCCCCACAGCACCCGGAGAGCACTGAGACCGTCGGGGGATGGTCAAATACGGCCCACCGATGGAAGAGGCCCCAGGAATCGGGCCGTCGGTACCGCCATGCAGGCCGCAGCAAAATGGCGCCGATCAGCATGAGGGAGACACACAGCGGCAGGCAGCCTCCACATCCACACCCTGGAAGCAGCTCATGGGGAAGGGTGAGTCACAAAGATCCCCCCCTACCTTAAGCCCAGAAGACCCCCTCTTATTCTCCCCTGCGGAGGGACATGATCCTCAATTCCCCAGAGCAGACAGGGATGATGCAGGCCCTGCAGAGCCATCACTGTCCCAGATTATGGCAGCCATCCAGCACAGCCATGCATCTCTCACCACACAAATGGACACCATCAAAACAGAATTATCCTTTTTGAAACAAGATGTCCACAATATTCGCCATAGAGTGACTAATGCTGAACAACGCATTAGTGATATGGAAGATGAGACACGTCCCTTACAGGGCTCTGTGAGGGAACTGCGGCAGGCCCATGAATACACTACAGATAAGCTCACTGACATGGAAGACCGCCTCAGAAGGAACAATTTGCGCTTTCTGGGGTTCCCAGAGGGTGCTGAGGGCAAAACACCAGAAATATTCATGGAAAGATGGCTGTTGAATGAGTTTGGGGCAAACACCTTTTCACCAATGTTCGCCATAGAAAGGGCACACAGAATCCCCATGCGCCCTCTACCACCTGGGTCCCCACCACGTGCCATGATCATAAAGCTGCTACACTTCCGTGACAGAGAGGCTATTCTCAGAGTAGCTAGAGAGAGGGGCAAAGTTTCCTTCAATGGCAATAACATCACCATTTTCCCAGATTTTTCCGTAGCCACGCAGAAGCAGAGAGCCACTTTTCTGGCAATTAAATGCAGGCTACGCGAGCTTCACCTTCCATATGGCATGTTATATCCTGCACGTTTGCGCATCATCTACCAGGGCAAGGCCTATTTCTTTACGGATCCCAGAGAGGCATCACAATGGGTGGACACTTTAGCACATCCGAATCGCAGGAACCAGGATAGGAGATCTCCCCCCCGGTAGTGCCTCACTATACATAAAGCCCACCTGGAGGCCTTCACCATACCCCATTGCAGCTGTTATGGGACTTTCTCTCCTGCATCCCCAGAAGCAGAAAATACATCTAAATCTGCACGCAGTCGAGACGGGACTATAAATCCTGCATATCTCTGAAGAAGAAGACATCTCCCACGCTACCCTCGGATGCCACTCAGCAACCTACCATCCTCCCTGACTTTTATTTTTCCTTTTGCTATTATTCTTAGTATTATTATTATTATTTTTTACCACCATGATTTTTCAGGCCAAGAGACACCACACATTCTTTGCTTTGTGCGGACAAACGCGGATGGAGGCCCAGAGCTGTGGACCTTTCCACGTCTCCTGAGATTAGTTGACTAGGGGTTTGAGCCATGGCCCTCTTGCCTAATAGGTTTGGTTATGGGAATAAAGCTCTCATATGTTGGGGGATGAGAGCCGGGAGGGTTAGGGAGGGGGGAAAACTTGTTGGGGAATACTTTGAGGGGTTTTGCTACAACGTTATGGTTATCTACAAACAACGCTGGTGTTCAATGGTATATGCATACTTTAAAAACGATTCTTTGGTTCTACAGTTTCTGCAATCTAGGATTGAGAGCCATAGATTGATGAGTAACATAACAGAGATATTTGTGTTCTGGTCTATTTCTCAGGGCTCGCTGGACCTCGCCCAGGGCGGGGTTCTGACGGGCAATGAGAAATGGACTCGAATAGTCATGATTTGTTTATACGCATGTCTAAGCTCCGTGTAGTCTCATGGAATGTTAGGGGGCTTAACTCCAAGGTCAAAAGGTCACTGATGTTTGATTATTTGGCAAGACACAATCCACACGTGATCCTCCTCCAGGAAACCCACCTTCAGGGATCAAGAGTAATGGCTTTAAAGAGAGCTAAAATTGCCTATGCAATACATTCTACTTATTCCACGTATGCCAGAGGCACGTCTATCCTTATAGCAAAATCGGCCCCTATCACCATAAAGCATGTTAAAACTGACCCTAACGGATGTTTTGTTATTGTGGTACTTGAATTATGGGGTAAGCCTTATACGGTCACAAGCCTACATGTCCCACCACCCTTCACTAAGCTGTTCTTTGAACGGGTAATGAGTTCCCTCCAAGCAATAGCAGAAGGCCCTCTGTTGATAGCAGGGGACTTCAACACAGTACTCGACAATTCCATAGACAGGTTCAAGTGCTCCACATTGCCCCCCACACCCCTGTGCTCTTTTCTGGCCCAATTTGATCTGGTGGAGACCTGGAGGTGGAAGCACGCAGACGGGAGGGAGTACTCATGTCAGTCCGAAACGCATGGTACTCTGTCCCGAATAGACCTATGTTTGGTTTCATCTGAGCTATTGAATAGGGTGACTGAGGCCAGATATCTCCCAAGGGCGGTGTCTGATCACTCCCCTTTAATGGTGGACCTTGCCCTGGGCCCTCCCACCTCATACCGCATGTGGCGACTGAGCCCTCTGTGGCTAGCGGATCAGATGGTGGTGGATCAGGGCACAGTGGAAATGAAAGCATATTGGTTACGCAACCGTCAAAGTGTCTCTGTCCCATTGACCTGGGATGCCTTTAAGGCCACCACGCGTGGCATTTTTGCGGCGGCGAGTGGGCAGGCCCGTAAGGCATCCCAGTCCAAATTAAAGGACGCGGAGAGGGATCTTAGAGCAGCCGAGGCTGCTTACTCTGCCACCCCTTCCCCAGCAACACATAATACCTGGAAACATAGATCCAGAGACCTGGATCTAGTCCTTTTAGAGCGTACTCAGAAGAAATTACTATATCAAAATCAGCAAATCTTTGAGTTTGGAGACAAAAATAGCCGATTATTAGCGTATTTATCTAGGCCTGATTATCAACCGTGCAGTATTCCAAGAATTAAGAATACAATAGGTACAGTGGTGGAACAGAGTGGGGAAATAGTCGATGCTTTTGTGAAATTTTATTCTTCATTATATTCTACCAAAGCTCACTATACTATTGTAGAACTAGACGATTACTTGGCCGGTATCTCGTTACCAAGGCTCCAAGAAGAACAGGCCTCACTCCTTGACGATCCTCTGACAGAGGAGGAGATTGGAGAAGCCATACAGTCCTTTGCCAGAAACAAAACACCGGGACTGGATGGCTTCCCCATAGAATGGTATATGCAATTCAAGGAACTTTTGATACCCCATTTACTGAGAGTTTATAATTTTGCTATAAAAACAGGACAGCTACCACCATCAATGTCAGAGGCATTGATTGTCCTCATCCCCAAACCTCATAAAGACCACTTATTGTGTGAATCATATAGACCAATATCATTAATTAACTCAGATGTCAAGATTTTAGCCAAAGTGCTCGCCCGGAGACTGAACTCAATTATCACCACCATTATTGGGGCGGATCAGACTGGATTCATTCCAGGACGATCAACATCCATAAATTTACGGAGACTGTTCACAAACCTGCAGGCCACCCATGATGTTGTAGGGACTAGAGCGGTGCTGGCCTTAGATGCGCACAAGGCATTTGACTCGGTCGAATGGCCTTATTTACTGGAAGTCCTGGCGAAATTTGGGTTTGGAAATACCTTTATCAAGTGGGTTCAACTATTATATTCACAGCCTACTGCTAGGCTGCGGATAAATACATCAGTAACCGATCCATTCCTGATTAAACGGGGTACTAGGCAGGGTTGCCCCCTGTCACCGTTGCTATTTGCAATTGCGATAGAACCTCTGGCAGCACTGATAAGATCCAGTAGGGAAATAAAGGGACTGACGATTGGGGGCCTAGAAGAGAAAGTATCTCTATATGCTGACGACATGTTAATATACCTGGCAGACCCTCAATCGTCACTCCCAACCCCGCTGGAAATTATTCGACAATTCGGCCTCTTCTCAGGGTTTCAAGTTAATTGGGACAAATCCCTTATGTTTAAAATAGATCCGGAAGCGGTGTTTACACCCCCTTCCTCTTGCCCGCTACAAATAGTTGACTCCTTCAGATACCTGGGGGTCATGATTCAACATCCTCTGTCCTCTTATAGTAAATATAATCTAGACCCACTTATTAGCAGAATGAAGAACACACTGAAGACATGGACCAATCTTCCCCTAACGATATTAGGTAGGATAAATATCTTCAAAATGATATTCCTCCCACGTTTCCTATACATCCTATGTAATTCACCAGTGTATATCACCAAAACTAAATTTAAAGAGATTGACTCTATTCTTATCACCTTCATTTGGAAGGGGGGAGCGGTGAGAATTGCAAAAAATACTCTTCAACTGCTGGTGTCGGAGGGAGGATTGGCACTACCATGTCTTCAGACATACTACATAGCCGCACAACTGGTTCATGCTCATTGGTGGTTCTTCCCTGAAGCCAACAATGCGGCTACATCCCTAGAAGCAGCCATACTCACCTCTTACGAATCCCTACAATATCTGGTCCACCGTCTATCTCTTAGAGGGAGGGAAAGCACTAAAATCCTTGAAATGACTATACGAATTCTTAAACTAACTAAAATGCTGCCAGATACTGAGCATCGTATCTACTCCCCAAATACTCCATTATGGGGGAACCCAAATCTACAGGAATTCGCCCGTAGGACAGATGGGGAATACTGGTCGAAAAAAGGGGTAAAAACCATAATGCATTTATTCTCAAACAATAAGTTCAGGACATTTGAGAAATTTCGCCAGGACTACCAACTGCCACGCACAGCTTATTTTCTTTATTTGCAAATACGCCACACAGCAACCACCCAGTTTGGGTTGCGTAATATGACTGTTCGATTATCTCCGCTAGAGCAATTATTAATAGATCCTTCCCATGACAAATTAATTTCCACATATTATAAAACTCTACTCCACACCACAACGCACAGACTCAGTAACACGCTCACTAAGTGGAAAGCTGATATCCCTGAGCTGACGGAGGATATTTGGCAGGACATACTTCCCCTCCAGGTCCCCTCTGTCATCTCTTCCAGGGACAGGGTCATACAGACCAAACTATTATACAGAGCATACTTTACGCCATCCCTATTATTTAAACTTAAAAAACTACCATCGGCAATGTGCTCCAGATGCAGCATCATGGAGGCCACCTTTTTCCACTTGATGTGGGAGTGCACCAAGATCAGGCGGTTCTGGTCAGGGGTTACTGCTTTTGTCAGTTCCTTGACTCAATTGCCTAATATCTGCAATCCCCTGAGATGCCTGCTAGGATATGTGGATGATGAGAGTATATCCAAAAACAAGCAAACTTTCCTGAGAATTGTATTATTTTACGCCAAAAATCTATTACTATTCACTGGAAATCACAATCCCCACCTACGATAGCATTCTGGCTGAACATGGTTAATCAGGCTATACCATTATACAAATTAACATACGAAGCCAGAGGATGCCCAAAAAAATTTCACAAAATATGGGTTCTGTGGACTAGCTCTGAAAACACTATCACACCTGCCGTATAAAGCTAATAAAGAAATTCCAGTCAATGATACCAAGTTTATTAATAAAAATTAAATAGACATATACAGCTATACAATATGAAAACATGTATGCCAAATGTATACCATTGTCTTACACTCTGTATTGCAATGAGCAATGTTTGCTCGAAATATATGTATTTATGTTCGTATGTTTGTCTTTTACCACAAAACCAAATAAAAGTTTACCTTTAAAAAAAAAAAAAAGGAGGCAGCAGGAGGCGGAGCAGCCCGCCTCCTGCTGCCTCCTCAGCCAATGAGCAACTGAAAGGCTGTTCCCTCCCTAATAACGTCTCCTGAGTCTCAGCCTTGCCAGCTTACTGTGCTTAGCCTATGGCTCCTCTCCTGCACTATTTCTCCTGCGGCTCCTCTCTCCTGCAAACTTCCTGGTTGCCGGGCCCCTCCAGAGGCTCGCGTCTGGTACATGTGTATCGGCTGTACCCCCCTGATGTCGGTCCTGTGCACATCTAAAGGAATACCAGGGTCGCTGTCTTACAAACATTAATATAGTATTCATCAGTGTTTGCAGCCTATGGCATCAGGGTGTGCACCCCAAATCTCAAACACACATGCGTGTGCATGTGTGTATGTATGGAGATATACAGTATGTATATATCTATATACTGTACTCATACCTCCCAACTTTTGAACTTCAGAATGAGGGACACTTGAGGAAGGAAGTAACCTTGCAAAGCGCACCACGGCAAATGTGGGCATAGTCAAACTCTTGACAGTGGGAGGAGCTTAAGGGGTGTCATTAAACAAAACTCTGGCTTCCTTGTACCTACTGTGTAAAATATGCTTTTATTATTGTTCCACAAGCAAGAGTCTTATGGATACATACAAACCCCAGCACATTCATTTAAAAAAAAAAAGATAAAAGGGTGCAGGGTTTTGGAGTGCATTACCTACAGGGTGCAGGGTTCTGGGATTAGCTATGTACAGGATGCAGGGTTCTGGGATTAGCTATGTACAGAGTGCAGGGTTCTGGGATTAGCTATGTACAGAGTGCAGGATTCTGGGATTAGCTATGTACAGAGTGCAGGATTCTGGGATGAGCTATGTACAGAGTGCAGGGTTCTGGGATGAGCTATGTACAGAGTGCAGGGTTCTGGGATTAGCTATGTACAAAGTGCAGGGTTCTGGGATTAGCTATGTACAGAGTGCAGGGTTCTGGGATTAGCTATGTACAGAGTGCAGGGTTCTGGGATTAGCTATGTACAGAGTGCAGGGTTCTGGGATTAGCTATGTACAGAGTGCAGGGTTCTAGGATGAGCAATGTACAGAGTGCAGGGTTCTGGGATGAGCAATGTACAGAGTGCAGGGTTCTGGGATGAGCAATGTACAGAGTGCAGGGTTCTGAAGTGAGCTTTATACAGAGTGCAGGGTTCTGGGATTAGCTACGTATAGATTGCAGGTTTCTGGGGTGAGCTATATACAGGGTGCAGGGTTCTGGGGTGAGCTATATACAGGGTGCAGGGTTTGGGATGAGCTATATACAGGGTGCAGGGTTCAGGGATGAGCTGCCTACAGAGTATGTTAGGTACAGTGTCCATCCATCCACATCTTATTACTACACCCCTGCTCAGGAATAACCTCTGCAAACCCCCCCCCACCCCCAACACAACTTCTCTCATCTGCTCTACCCTAATCTTTAGTCCCCCTACCCTCCCCAAAGCTCCACCATCGTCCACATGATTACCTTTCTGGCTCTTCCATCCACTGCAGCAAAAGCTTCCTTTTCAGTGCACTAATTGTTGGCTCCAGAGCTTCCTGACCAGGTAGGAGAATGGGGATCACGTTGCAGCTCATCAGGAGCTTTTCTCCCCCCCCCTCCTGTCCTTGAACGCTGCTGTAGGAGCCACGGGAGAGGTTCTACTTTCACTTTCTAATACAGAAGCAGGGCTTCTGTATTTTAAAGTAAAAGCGCTGAGCTATGAGCACACAGCTAACCCAGGCTGCAAACAATGATGCGGGACAAATCTCCTACACAGCAGGACTGTGGGACAAAGGTGAAGATGCGGGAATGTCCCGCCCAATCCATAGTTGCCAACATTGCAAAAAAAATATGTGGGACGAGGGGCAGGAGGCAGAGCCTAGCGGAGCAGACATGCATTGTTAGAGCTCCACACCGCTGAGGAGAGAAGAGAAGGACAAAGCGGAGCCTGCAGGCTCAAAAGGTATCCATTTGAACCTTTTTGCCCCAGGGAACAAACTGTGAAAGTTTGGGCAGGAAATATGGTACTGGGAGGAAACCGTGGCAGAAATAAAAATCACCTCACAAAGAGCTCACAGGCACTCACTGCAGCTGAAGCAGCTCCAGTCACCTCACAAGATACAGCATCAGGGCGCTCTCACAGACAGAAAATGTCACAGCAAGACTCTCCATTTGAGTCAGATACAGAACAAATCCTCTCACAAACTTCTCCACAAGCCTCCTCAGCATCCCCAGTAATATTATTACAATTTGAAAAGATGCTTCATAAGGCTTTAAAACAAACCTCAGACCAAATAACAAAAAGCCTAACCAAAGAAATAAGAGAGCTGGGAAACCGCACCGCAGCCTTAGAAATAAAAATGGATGAAATTGAAATTACAACCCAAGAAAATATAACAGAATTGGTACAATTAAAAAAAGAGAATTTAATACTTCAAACTAAGCTCGAAGATTACGAAAATAGAGCCAGACGTTCAAACTTGCGCATAAGGGGAATACCTGAAACTGTGACAGACCTGCAATCTACTATTACTGCTCTATTACAAGAACTAAAGCCAGATATCCCTATTGAACGTTTAGAACTGGACAGAGTACACAGAGCCCTCACAGCCAAAAAGAAAGATGGACCCCCACGTGATATAATCACAAAATTTCATTATTACAGAACGAAAGAACAAATACTAATTGCTGCAAGAGAAAAAAAGGAACTTAATTTTCAAGGACACAATTATCAAATTTTTGCTGACCTATCCCAACTTACTATTACTAAAAGACGGTCCATTAAACCCCAACTAATGGAACTGCAACGCCACAACATTATGTATCAATGGGGCTTCCCCTTTTCAGTCAGATTTAACTACCAAGGTACAATTTACAGAAGCAGATCAGCAGATGAACTACAACAAACCCTTTTAAAATAAATCTGACAGAATCCACAAGCAGCAACTCTCCCACACGCAGAAGAATGGCGTCATCTTCACCTTCAGGCAGCACCCAAAAAATTTCAGAACAAAATGGGAATCATCATTCTCACAAAAGAGGCCCTTATGCCACATCATCCATGGACCAAGAAGATTCAATGGACTGACATCCTAATTCCTGATATCTCTTCATTTATTATACTAAGAGATGGTTCTCTATAAAAAACCTATATTTATAACTGAATGTAACTGCATTCTGATAGTCACACACTGTGTGGGATCATGTTACATTCCAGTTATATTTCTTATTACTTCTGATTCATATAGCCTTAGAATATATAAGTGAAATAAGGAAATTCTTGTTCAGTTATATATTATCAGGTAATAACAATAGATTTATTACTTTTTAGGACAAATATGTTCAATAATCCAGAAGTAATGGAAGCTTTTTCTTTCTTTTCTTAAAACAAATATATTATTACCTAACTAGTTCCTAGAATTATATATTTTTGTTTATTCTAATCTGAAGCAATACAACCTCACTTTTATGAGTTAACATATCTAAACAGTTACATATGAATAAAATATGTAATTGTTTACTCTAAAAGGGTTAAAATCCCAAAATAATTCAAACTATCTTCATCAATACCATCAATAGAAAGTTACCTTTCTAACTGAATTATTTAGCCTAGGGCAAGACTAACCATATACAACCACCCTGGAATAAATAATTTCAACAAAAACTATATTCTGCACTCCAATTAATGAAACATCATTTTGATGTCTTTTGACATAGCACTTCTCTCCTGTAAGCGGAAGATCCGTGTATCCCCATTAGCCCTCCTCATTCTCCCAACCATATTATGTGGGAGTGTGACGAAGGCACTTATTCCCCTGAGAGAGATATTTATTCTCTTTCACGGGTAAATTGTGATTACTTGCAAAAAATAATTTATACAATGTATCATCTAATCTCATATGTTTTTTGTTTACTCTTTACTCCAGAATTCACTGGTTTCTTTTCTATCTTTTCATCTCTTCAGTCCACACAGGTTGATCTGCGCAGTCAGCTCTGCATAACAAAAAGTAAGTCAAAACTATTTGATCTATTGCCATGGCACCACTGAATATACTTTCCCTGAATGTTCAGGGAATAAATGTCCCTCAAAAAAGGACCAAAGCCTTACGTACTTTCCATAACAAGAAGGCTCACATAGTACGCCTCCAAGAAACACACTTCACCAAAGATTCTACTCCAAAATATATTTCTCCTTTTTATCAACAAATTTACACGGCTTCTGCCTGTACCAAGCAAAGGGGAACTCTAATTGCATTTCACCGATCCACACCATTCACCTTATCATCAGAAATTAAAGACCCAGAAGGTAGATACCTGATACTCATGGGTTATATAATGGATACAGCAATCACGGTGATTTCCTACTACGCTCCTAACAAACAACCTACACCATTCCTCTCACATATATTACAAGTGATTAATACACACAAAATAGGAACAGTGATAATGTGTGGGGATTCGAACCAGGTCCTCCTCCCATTTCTAGATAAATCACCTTTTACACCATCCAAAATAACCTCTAGATTACCTTTTTCTCAACTTCTTTCCAAATACAATCTGGTAGATTCATGGAGAGAAAGTAACCCAATGAAAAAGAAATTCACTTATTTCTCACACCCTCATCAAACCTTCACCAGAATAGATCATATTTTTCTAACAATAGGAATGATACCAGAAATTATTGCATCAGATATAATTCCGATTCCGTGGTCTGACCATAATGCAGTATACACTACTATAGCCTCAGCCATACCAAACGCGCATGACCCAACGTGGTACTTACCGGACATAATGCTCAAACACCCACTACATCAGATGGCCATTGAACAAGCTTTAAAGGAATACATATCAATTAATAATACAACAGACATCTCCCCAATAACACTGTGGGAAGCTCATAAGCCTGTCTTGCGTGGTACAATACAAAGACAAATGGCACTATTTAAACGGGAACGCAAAAATCTAGCAAAAAAACTAGAACTCAATTTTAATGCAGCCTACATATCATTTCAAGATAATCCATCTCAGAGTACAAAATCTCATCTGGAAAAATCTAGATTGGAATACGATCTATTTCTCACTGAGTCAGTTGATAAATCCCTCAAACGCTCCAAACACAATTTCTACATGAATACAAACAAACCAGGTACATATTTGGCTCGGGCATTAAATTCAACTAACAAATCTTTCAAACCAATACGTTTGAAATTATCAAAAAATGTTTACACTTGTAATCCAGTTAAAATAGTCCATAAATTTCACTCACATCTCGCAACTTATACAAGACAAACAATGAATTTAATCGTACAGAAGCTGAATCCTTCTTCTCAAAAATAACCTTACCTGAGTTATCTCAGAATCAAAAAAGCAGTTTGGATGAGCCTATAACTATAGATGAAGTTGCTAACGCCATAAAAGACCTAAAACTTAACAAAAGACCAGGCCCAGACGGCTACTCGGCTTTATACTATAAAACATTCTCAGAAATACTCTCTCCCATTCTCACTGAAACTTTTAACAAACTTCTAGATGGACATTCTTTTCGGCAAGAAACACTAATGGCAATTGTTTGTATGATCCCAAAACCCCTTTCTGATGATACTTCCTGTGTGAATTATCGGCCTAGCTCTCTGTTAAACCTCGATATTAAATTATTAGCAAAAATAATAGCAAAACGGCTCAATAGCATTATAGGAAAATTAATACATAGAGATCAAGTAGGCTTCATGCCAAATAGACAGGCAGGCGATAATATACGCAGGGCAGTGTTATTGGCACATATTGCTAAAAAATGGAAAATCCCTTTATGTTTTCTATCTCTCGATATTAAGAGGGCATTTGACACAGTATCCTGGCAATATATGCAATATTCATTACAAAAATGGGGTTTTGGACCCCACTTTTTAACATGGATCAAAGCATTATATAATAAACCCAACGCCTATATAAAATATGCTGGATACAAATCTGAAGCCTTTAATATCGAAAGAGGTACCCGACAGGGTTGCCCATTATCTCCCTTATTATTTGCCCTTATACTCGAACCCATGGCCCAATACATCAGAACAAACCAAACTATAACTGGCATTGAAGTAGGAGGTATTACACACAAATTATGTATATTTGCAGACGATATATTACTTTTTCTATCATCACCACAGGTCTCTGGTCCTAACTTAATACCAGCTATTGATGGATTTGCAGCCCTATCCGGCCTTATGATTAATCCTAAGAAATGCCTAGTGCTTAATATTTCACTCACAAACATGGAATTGATCCCGGCTAGGGCTGCACTCCCATTCACATGGGCAGAAAAATCAATCCCATATCTTGGAATTCATTTAACATCATCTCATTCTGACTTATTCTCAACCAATTATCCTCCTGTATTAAGACAGATCACAAATCTAATAAAACAATGGTCGCAACTTCCTTTATCCTGGATAGGGAAGATTAATGCAATCAAAATGACTATTCTACCCAAATTGCTTTATCTATTCAGAGTCCTCCCTATTCCAATTCCTTCCTATTTTTTGAGAATAGTACAAAAAATAGCAACTTCGTTTATATGGGGCTCTTCTAAACCACGTATACCTATACACACACTACATCTTCCCAAAAATAAAGGAGGCCTGGGATACCCTAATTTTACTAACTACTACAGAGCAGCACATTTGGCCAGTCTGTCCAAATACCATGCAAAACAGGAAATCCCATTATGGGTATTTATAGAGGCTTCAGAAAATGACCCTCTATTAATATCAAATTTATTATGGCTTGATCCTAAAGACCGCTTTAAAATTCATAATCCCATAACTAAACACTTCTTATCTCTCTGGGATAAACTAAAAACCAAATATCAGTTACAATCTCCACACAATCCTCTCCTTTCTTTTATCAGAAATCCGGCCTTTTATCCGGCATGGATCTACCCAAATTCTTTTAAAGCTTGGACAACATCAGGCATTCAGACACTAAATGACTTCATAGCATCTAAATCATTCCTTTCATTCCCATCGCTTAGAGAAAAATATGATCTACCAAACTCTGAGATATTTAGATATCTCCAAATCAAAATTTTCTATACACCATTCCTAAAGGGGGATACACCATTATCCCAATTATCCATTTTTGAATCAATCTGTACAAAAGATCCATTTGCTAAAGGTACAATTTCATCACTTTATAATCAATTATATGGAGTAGCAAATCTTAATAGACCCTCTTACGTTCAGAGGTGGGAGGAGGACCTGGGACGAACTTTAGAAGACACGGACTGGTCTAACATATGGCTCATATCTAAGTCATCTTCACCCAACATCTTAGCACTGGAGACAAATTATAAAGTCCTAACTCGCTGGTACCTTGTACCCGCTAGAGTGGCAAAATATTCACCTAATACCTCAGCTCTTTGTTTTCGAGGATGCCCAGAAATAGGCACATATTTACACATATGGTGGACGTGCCCAGTAATCCAAACCTTCTGGAAGGAAGTCTTCGTGATTGCATCTAAAATATTTAAAAAAATAATACAACCAGATCCATATTTAACTTTACTTAATCTAAAACCGGAATGGTTAACACTCTCTCAATTCAAACTCATGATCCAACTAATAACGGCTGCAAAACAAACAGTGGCCAAGGCATGGAAATCTCCTACATTGGTACTAGCAGAAACAATTCACAGAATGAATAATACAATGTCCCATGCTAAGATGGTAGCCATCGATCAAAATCAAATTCCAAAATTTGAAAAACTTTGGCATCCTTGGATAAAACAACAGTTCCTGTCAAACTTCAATGACTCTGTCCTGTTGCCATGGTAACAGATTAAATGACTTACAGAGACACCCATTCTAAGGCTTCAAAGAGAACTAAAAAGAATAATAAACTGACGAGCGGGACAACCTTGTGGACCATACCTCTACCTTTCAACCCTTTTTCTTCTTTCTCTTTCCTTTTCTCCACCTTACGATTAAAGCTCATTATCAGAATTTATTTGACCTATATACACTCTACTTGTAAACAATATGTATAGTAGGTATAAATCATTTAAATACCTACAAAAGTAACTAAGGAAATGATATATATCTTTAATTTAGGTTTACGTGAACCCAATGTTTAATATTTGAAATTTCATGATATTTACCTATATAAACCCTACTGTAAAACAATGAGCTTACTTTATAGATCCTTGTAAACTTACTTTATGTATCTTTATAACATTGTATACTCAATAAACTTCTTTTGACAAGGAAAAAATATGTGGGACACTTTTTTGGCTGTAGGCGGAGCCGTACAATAATTAGGGGGCGGGGCATTCGTTTGTAGGCGTGGCTTAGCAAAAATGTACAAGTGCGGCGCGCAAAGCGCGGTGCGACGGAAAATGGGCGTGGCTTACGCTGAAAAGTTGGTGTGGCTTAAATGGGCGTGGCTCAAGAGGGTGTGGTTAGAGTCTGAGATGAATGAGGGATGGAGAGGGAAAGGGGGAGAAAGAAAGGGGGAAAGGGGAATGACGGGACAGCAGCCCCAGATCCTACACAATAGAAATATGTGTATTCTAGAAAGTTTAACAATCAGCAGATAAAGATACTCCAAACACCTGGTGTTAACACTTCAATCATCCCGGCACCATGGTTGTTATGGTGTCAGGATGATTGATGCACATTATTTCTATTATTACATTGTAATATAAAATTAAATCATTCAACTCACCATAATGCCGAATCAGTGGGATCCCTGAGCATGTCACTAGCCACGTCGCTTGCCACCAGCAAAGTCTGTCCTTGCATCAGGTGCCCCCGGCAGAGTCTGTCCTTGCATCAGGTGCCCCGGCAGAGTCTCAGTGCAGACCCCCCTCGATCAGTGCAGACCCCCTCAGTGCAGACCCCCCTCCATCAGTGCAGACCCCCTCCATCAGTACAGACCCCCTCAGTGCAGACCCCCCTCCATCAGTGCAGACCCCTTCAGTGCAGACCCCTTCAGTGCAGACCCCCTCCATCAGTGTAGACCCCCTCAGTGCAGACCCCCTCCATCAGTGCAGACCCCCTCCATCAGCGCAGACCCCCTCCATCAGTGCAGACCCCCTCAGTGCAGACCCCCTCCATCAGTGCAGATCCCCTCCATCAGTGCAGACGCCCTCCATCAGTGCAGACCCCCCTCTATTAGTGCAGACCCTCCCTCAGTGCAGCCCCCCCTCTATTAGTGCAGACCCCCCTCAGTGCAGCCCCCTCTATTAGTGCAGCCCCCCTCAGTGCAGCCCCCCCTCAGTGCAGCCCCCCTCTATTAGTGCAGGCCCCCCCTCTATTAGTGCAGACCCCCCTCTATTAGTGCAGACCCCCCTCAATTAGTGCAGCCCCCCTCAGTGCAGCCCCCCTCTATTAGTGCAGACCACCCCTCAGTGCAGCCCCCCCTCTATTAGTGCAGACCCCCCTCAGTGCAGCCCCCCCTCTATTAGCGCAGCCCCCCTCAATTAGTGCAGCCCCCTCTATTAGTGCAGACCCCCCTCTATTAGTGCAGACCCCCCTCAATGCAGCCCCCCCTCAGTGCAGCCCCCCCCCGCTCAGTGCAGGAGCGGCCGGTGTTCTGCCGAGAAAGTTCCCCTCGGCTAGTAAGGACCCCCTGTACTGCTCAGGCGCAGCGCTTGCGCAGTACGGGGCTGGGGAACTTTTCGGCAAGGCACGGCGACGGTGGCGCCGTGTTTTCTGCTTCAGTGGAGAGGGGAGGGGCCGTGCAGTTATAGAAGCCGATTCATTGGCTGCACAGATCGAGCCCCCTTCCTCTCTCCACTTACACAACACTAGGGAGAAGATCGAGCGGCGGCGCCGGCCGCCATTTTGCTGGAGCAAGCTGCTCCAAAAATAAAAAAAACAACATTCCCGATTTTCCTTATGGAAAATCCTGATTTGGGACAGCCTCCAATCGGGACGAGGGTCCCAAAATCAGGATTGTCCCGGGAAAATCGGGACTGTTGGCAACTATGCCAATCCCAGATTGTTGGGAGGTATGCTGTAGAGACACACACAACCACACAAACATGCTTATAAAATGTACACACGCTGCGCTTATCAAAATAAAAATGTAAGAAATTTCTACTAAAATATTAATAAAGTGATATTGTGCTTAACATACAAAACATACAAAATCTATTAATACTATACATTAATGTGCAATAAACTTCAATGAATGAATAAATAGGAAAAAGTGCTCCAATCAGCCTGTGTATTGCAAATATACCACAAAGCTTGTGCAATTTTCAAACATTAATAGATAATTCAAAACAAACATCCTTGCGATTTAGTGTTGCATCCATGCATTTCAGTGCTGCATCTATGCAATATGGTGTTAGTGCAATGTTCAAACAATATAAAGTTAAAAAATACAAAAAACGAATCCATGCGATTTGGTGCTGCATCCATGTGATTCTATGCAATTCAGTGCTGTGTTGCTATGCAATGATCAAATTAACAGTCCACAGATCTTCCACAATCCATTCATGTGTTATTGTGAACACAAACTCAAGTGCTGTGCGCTCATACAAGTGCTGCCCCCCAGTTAATAGCCCCTCACCTTAGGGCGTGTAACCTTGCAATTAAGCTTGGTCTGAATGCGCCTTAGAACCTCTCTGGGTTCGATGTTATATGCAGGGTCCTGGATCGATTTGCACTGGTGCCTCTGTTCCTCACAGCAGTCCCGTTTGAACCTCAATATATCAACACAAAAAGGACTTCATGGTGCAGTATGTACTAAATTTATTAGAATCATAAACAAATCCCGCAATGGGTACTCACAATAACAAGGCGCTTAAGGGCGCCACACTAAAACAGCAGAAACGAACGGGCAACAGCGGCCGGTATGGGGTGGCGTGCTAATCTTTCCCAACAGGTTGTATAACGTTCCGTCCTGTCCCCTTCCCCTACGCATGTTTGATACAAGGGGTATTTCTTATCTTCATCACCCCCTAATATCACTTTATTAATATTTTAGTAGAAATATATTTTAGTAGAAATTTCTTACATTTTTATTTTGATAAGCGCAGTGTGTGTACTATTTGGTTTAACTATTTTGCATGGTTATGAGACATGCATAATGTTAGCAGCTGATCATTTGTAAAGATACACTATTTTGGAGACCAGATTTGGTCAATTACCTGGAGGCTCACAGGACTACAAATTAGCATGCTTATAAAATGTATTATTTTATTTTTATTTATTTCAGTTACTTATATAGCGCCGTCTATTTTCGCAGCACTTTACATATACATTGTACATTCACATCAGTCCCTACCCTCAAGGAGCTTACAATCTAAGGTCCCTAACTGACATTCATACATACTAGGGACAATTTAGACAGGATCCAATTAACCTACCAACATGTCTTTGGAGTGTGGGAGGAAACCAGAGTACCCGGAGGAAAATCACACAGGCACAGGGAGAACATGCAAACTCCAGGTAGGTAGTGTCGTGGTTGGGATTTGAACCAGCGACCCTTCTTACTGCTAGGCGAGAGTGCTATCCACTACACCACTGTGCCACCCATAGTTTAAAACATTGACAGTATTAGTAGAACAGTGGATGGTATTAGTAGAGCAGTGGACCGTGTCAGTAGGCAGTGGACAGTGTCAGTAGTTTATTTTCTATGTATTATTTTTTACAATTTTATTTTTTTATTACTTTTTTAAAAAATTTTAGGAGCTGCATTGGTGGGCCTCTGTGCAGGGCTGGATTAACGTAGGATCTATTGAAGCTGCAGCTCCAGGCCCCTGCTATAATATCGGCTCAATGCAGTGAGCCTAGACACAATCACCGGCCGCTACATTGCCTTGCAGACACCAGACAGCTGCATTATAGGCCCAATACAGTGAGTCTAAATTTAATCGCCGGCCATTACATACATTGCCTTGCAGAATGCTGCATAGCCTCTTGCGGCACGGTACCAGTGCGCCGAGGCTGACTGTGCTCCTCCCCTTGAGTTCAACACACTAACCTGTTTAGTGGAACTTGATGTCCCAGCAGGTGTAGTGTCATCCAGGGGCCGGCCCCGGAGGCTCGATGGGAAAGGAGTGCGGGCGGTGCTGCAAGCAAGGAGGAAGCACTATAAAGCTTCAAGTAAGCTCTGCATGGGGCTGGGGAAGTCGGGCAGATGAAGTTGGTATCCTATATTTTGCAGTACTGGCTGAAGTGGGTTAACTCTTGGGGAGGGCAGGGGTGGGTGGGCTCTCAGTGCAGCTCATCAGTGCCCATTAGTGCAGCTCATCAGGGCCACCTATCAGTGCCAGTGCCACCTATCAGTGCCCATTAGTGCAGCTCAGTGCCACCTATCAGTGCCCATCATTGCAGCTATTTAGTGCCCTCAGTGCAGCTCATCAGTGCCACCTAGAAGTGCTGCCTATCAGTGCAGCTCATCAGTGCTCATAAGTGCAGCTCAGTGCCACCTATAAGTGCCCATCAGTGCAGCTCATTAGTGCCCTCAGTGCAGCTCATCAGTGCCACCTATCGGTGCCCATCAGTGCAGCTCATCAGTGCCCATTAGTGCAGCTCATAAGGGCCACCTATCAGTGCCACCTATCAGTGCTGCCTATCAGTGCAGCTCATCATTGCCCATTGGTGCAGCTCAGTGCCACCTATCAGTGCCACCAATTAGTGCCTATCAGTGCAGCTCATCAGTGCCCATTAGTGCAGCTCAGTGCCACCTATCAGTGCCCATCAGTGCAGCTCATTAGTGCCCTCAGTGCAGCTCATCAGTGCCACCTATCAGCAGGGCCGGTGCTACCACTAGGCAAACTAGGCGGCCGCCTAGGGCGCCCTGCTGCCTAGGGGGCGCCCGGCCACTGGTTTTCCTACTCTCTTCTCTCTGCAGCAAGCAACTAAATCTCAGCATCAGCAGGCAGCCGCAGCTCCGTTCACACATAGTGTCAGAGGTGCGGCAGTGGTGGAGGACTATGTCTGTGTTCCGACTCCCGCAGCAAGCAAACATTCATTGATGGGCACTGGTAGGCTCCATTGAAGGGTGCTGGTAGGCTGCATTTGATGGGTGCTGGTGAGGCTACATTTTATAGGCGCTGGTGAGGCTACATTTGATGGGCGCTGGTGAGGCTGCATTTGATGGATGCTGGTGAGGCTGCATTTGATGGGCGCTTTATTAAAAAGGTGGGATTTACATGGGCAGGGAAAAGGGGGCGGAGTCAGCTGGGGGGCGGCAAAATGAGGTTTCGCCTAGGGTGTCAAAAATCCTTGCACCAGCCCTGCCTATCAGTGCCCATCAGTGCAGCACATCAGTGCCGCATATTAGTGCTGCCTCATCAGTGCCGCCTTATCAGTGCCCATAAGTGCTGCCTATCAGTGCCACCTATCAGAGCCCATTAGTGCCGCATATCAGTGCCCAGCAGTGCAGCCCATCAGTGCCGTATATTAGTGCTGCCTCATCAGTGCTGCCTTATCAGTACTCATAAGTGCCGCCTATCAGTGCAGCTCATCAGTGCCCATCAGTGCCGCCTATCAGTGCCCATCAATTCCACATATCAGTGCAGCTTCATCATTGCTGCCTCATCAGTGCCGCCTTATCAGTGCTCATCAGTGCAGCCCATCAGTGCCGCCTATTAGTGTAGCATCATCCGTGCACATCAGTGAAGAAGAAAAATTACTGTGCAAAATGTTAAAACAAACTAAGAAAAACATTTTTTTTTTTTAATTCTGTTTTTTTGATGTTTAGCAAAAAAATAAAAAAAACTCAGTGGTGTTTAAATACCACCAAAAAAAAAGTCTATTTGTGTGAAAAAAATGATAAAAATATCCGAAGAGATGAATTTCCTAGCAACTACAATCTGCCAAGTGCATTTTTCTACCAAAGCATGCCAGTAGAAGGCAGAATTGATCTGACTTGTATCTGCAGTATGAGATAGAACATTCACAGAAAATCCAAGGAGTTTGTTCATAAAGACCTGGCAAAGTTTTTCAGCTTTGTAAGTTGCAGCTTCATTCAGTTGAAATATATTATGATGTTTATGTTGGACTCATTTCAGAACTGTGTAAAAACTGGCCTATTGTAATAGCTGAGTTAATTAGCAGGGAGCAAATCTAGTGGTTTTAGTGCAAAACAAAGGTAGTCCATACAGACATAGGTGTGTCTGACCTTTCTCTACTGCAGGTAAAGCTTAAGTAAATAAATAATAATAATAAAGCACAGGATACAGTAATTACGTTTTATGAGAAGTGTCCCTTATGTTGGTGTCAGCAGTTCTAGTTGAAATCTATAGTCCTCTAAATCCAAAATAGTTTATGGTATTGGGGGATTGGGGAACCGCTCGGTGCCGCCGCCATCCTAGGTGAGGGAATCAGGAAGTGAAGCGTTGCGGCTTCACTTTCCAATTCCCTACTGCACATGCGCGAGTCGCGCTGCGCGTCCCTAGTGGTCCCCGCTCTCTCCTTGGGAGCTGTGTGTTCCCAGCAGACAGCGCGGTCGGGACGGGAAGAGGCATAGACTCCCATGGGAGTCTATGCCGGAAGTGGGTGCAAATACCTGTCTTAGACAGGTATCTGCACCCCCCCTCCCCCCTGAAAGGTGCCAAATGTGACACCGGAGGGGGGGGGGGGTTCCAAAAAGCGGAAGTTCCATTTTTGTGTGGAACTCCGCTTTAAGCATTTCTTTAGAATTGCCACACTCATTATATACTCCTGAAGTAAAAATCTAATAGTATTATTTATGGTATTAAGGTTTGAACATGCACTACAGACACAGATTTAGCCGTTGCAATATATAACGTCTTTATAAATAAAACCAAGATTCATAAACAAACAAAAATATTGCTTCTTGAGAAGCAGAAGTACAACAAATATAAAAAAAAAACAAAAAAACTGTAAACTCTATTGGCTGTAATGCCATTGGACATATGACCTAAATATATTATCAATATTAAATATCAAGAAAAAAAATAAGAAAAGCTTTTTTCTTCTTTTTTTTTTTTTTTAGCAGCTTAGTAGATGTCCCCTACATATTCTTATGTGGTAGTACAGTGTTAATTTTGATGTCAAATTTCTATTTAGTTTTAGTTTTTTAACTAAAATGCCATTTTAGTTTTAGTCGTATTTTAGTCATCTCAATTGTTTTAGCTTTAGTCATATTTTAGTCTAATAAAATGGTATTATTTAGTCAACGAAAATATTTTAGTTGACGGAATTAACACTGTCACCCCTTTGCATGTTCACCCTTTGACATAAGTTGACATAAATATCAATACTTAGAAGTTCTAGAAGTGCAGTATGATTATTTTTTTTTCCTTCCCTTGGCACACTGTTCCTCTTGTATAAGGCTGGATGGCCGTAAGACCAATGATTGTACCCATAATACAGTTCTGTGTTTGCATAAATAGCAATGTACTTGACATTTCCTGCTCATACCAGTTTCCCATTTAAACATTTAAAATGTATAAATAATATAAAAATAGATTTTATATAACAAAATGTTTTTTTTACAATCCAGGAGCCAACAGGATCTGCAGTAGTTAATTTTACTAGATAGTCACTGACAACAGCTTGGCGTCTCTATCAGATCACTGTGTGAAGAAAAGTATGTGTATATTTTATATTATTCACATACACCTATCAGCCATACCTTTATGACCACCCACCTAATTTTGAGTAGGTCCCCCTATTGCTCATAAAACAACCCTGATCCGTTAAGGCCTGGATGCCACTAGACTTCTGAAGCAGTGGTGGCTGGTGCACAATTTTCTTGCCCCCATCGCTCGCCCGTCGCCTGCCATGCCCCCCCACCAGCCCCCGCACTTACCCCATCCAGATCGCGGCTTCGGGAGCTTCCCCTCTGCTTCCCGGCGGTCGCTTTTCCTCTTGGCCAATCAGGAGTCAGGATTCGCGGCCAATCGGGTCCTAGGACTCCTGATTGGCCGTTTGGCCGGGACGAGAAGCAGGAAGACATTAGTGAATATTAATTTGCTAATGTCACACAACTGGGTGGGCTCGGGGCACAGTGCTCTGTGCCCCGAGCCCACCCTTTTTGAAGCCAATTAGAGGCTTCGGCTCTAATCATGTGCTTCGAAAAAAAAAACACAAAACATTGGAATCCATGCGTCTGGCGCCCTGCATGTAGATTAGGGGCCCAGCGCATGGATTAGGGGGGACGTGCCCCTGCGCCCTGCACGAGCGGCCGCCACTGCTTTAAATATTTGCTGTGGTACCTGCCGGCTTGCCTTCTGCACATACTGCATCTTGGTGCTATTTCTTTCCCAGGTAAGTGATGAACACACACTAGGCCATCCACATGATGAAAAATAAGTTGTGATTCCCCAGACCAGGCCACCTTCCTCTATTGCTCTGTGGTCCAGCATGGACACCCTGACCAGTGTGTGGCTATGCAGGGGTTATAAAGCCAGTGCTCACAATCACTGCCAGCCCCTCTGCTAAGACAAAATGTACTATACAGTGGATGTGCTTTTTTAAATTCTTCTTTTAAATACCTTTTTTCACCTCGCTGATCAGCGGTCACGTGACCGCTCACCGATCTCTATCTCTGATGTATGCACTACAGATGGAGGGGCTAAGATCTCACTCTGATGTCTGCCGGGCGGTCACGTGATTGCAGATCAGCAAAGTGAAATAAGGTATTTAGAAGAATTTTAAAAAAGCACATACACTGTATAGTACATTTTGTCCTAACAAAGGGGCTGGCAGTGATTGTGAGCAGTAACTTTACTGCTGCTCGTAATAGCGATAGAAAGGGAGGGGAGGGGCACACAGGAGTTGACAGGCAGGGAGGGAGGGGGGGGAGAGGGGAGAGAGGAGAGCAGCGGGATAACAGAGGCATGTAAACTGACCACAGTAATCAGTGCTCAGCAGCCATGATTACCGTGGTCAGGACACACAGGGGACCACAGAAACTGGCAGGATCAAACAGTTTTTTTACAGCTTAGAAAGGAAAAATGACACAGCACAAGCACTATGCAGTTTAACATGCCATTTTTGTTTTATTTGTATTATTGTCTTTTGACTAAAATGCCATTTTAGTTTTAGTCGTATTTCAGACATTGTCTGAATTGTTTTAGTTTTAGACATATTTTAGTCTAATATTTTAGCCCCATACACAACAAACTGCAATGTCCATTTATTTCTACTTTCAACAAATCAACTTCAGGGAAAATATGTTTACTTGCTGTCTAATATATCTAACTGACTTTCAGATGCCATTGTAACAAGATAATCAATGTTATTCACACAACCTGTCAGTGGTCATAAACTTTTGGTTGATCAGTGAAAATCTGGCGAGGCAGATCTCATGCTTGAGAGGCAAAATTCAATTTGGGCAAAATTTTCCATGCTGCATTGCGGTCCCATCTGAAGATACCCCATATATTTTACAGTCTGGCATTAGCAGGTGCACGATAATCAATTTGAGTCAGTTCTATTTTTATATTTATTTTTTAGGTTTATAGTTTGATGGAAATCCTGGCACCCTGTCTGGGTGTTTCTGCCAGTATGTGTAGCTGCTGACTTTTAATTTTTAAAGGTGCGGGCGGACCTCCACTTTAAACAGTAATATCATCAGTACATCTAACAGTACATCCAATGAACAGCTAACATAAACAGTAAGCTAATCAACAGCTATCAATTAACAGCTAACAGTGATCTAATTAACAGTAAGCTAATCACATCTACAAGAGGATTAGCAGACAGACAGAACCAATATGGGACTCAATTAACAATGGGGATTCACACCTAGGAGGCACATAATGGAGGATTATACAATGAGAGAAAGACACCTTAAGAGCCCATTCACACAGGGACGACTTGTCAGGCGACCTAGTCGCCTGACAAGTCGCCTCCCGTTCTGTACAATGGAACCGTTCTAATCGGAGCGACGCAAGTAAAAAGGTTCCTGTACGACTTTGGGGGCGACTTGGGGCGACTTGCATAGACTTCTATACAGAAGTCGTTTTGCAAATCGCCGCGGAAGTCGTTTGCAGGTCGCCTCGCTGAGGCGACCTGCAAGTCGTGTTGCCCCTGTGTGAATGGGGTCTAAGGCTGAGTTCACACTGGCTTAAGAACAGGCGTTTGAGAGGCGTTTGACAGGCGTTAAAAACGCCCCTCAAAGGCTTATGCACAAGATTCAATAGACAGCACATTGTGCTGTTCACATTACAAAAACATGAAGCGTTAGCGTCGCTTCGCTTCAAAATTGAATCTTCATATTGATTCAGGAGACGTTGAAGCTTTTCGACGCCTCCCATTCAAGTCTATGCTTGACCGGCTTTTTCGGCGCAGTTTTGGGTGGTTGCGGAGCGTTAAAATCTGTCACTTTCTATTGTGGAGTAGTTTTAACACTCATCAAATGCTACGAAACTGTGCATAGGGCATTTAGGGAGCATTTTAACGCTTGTAAAACGACCCATTCTAAAGCTCATTGACGCCTGTCTGACGCCCATATTAACGCTTTCCAAACGCTATAGCAGCATGACAGCAGGAGACACCAGCATCAGGTTGTTTGAAGCTGATTAGAATTTTCTACTTATGCCGCGTACACACGGCAGACTTTGCCCGGCGGACGGGATTTCGTTGGACAATTCGATCGTGTGTGGGCTCCAGCGGACTTTGTTTTCTCAAAAGTTGGACGGACTTAGATTTGAAACATGTTTTAAATCAATCCGTTGAAATCGAGTCCGGTCGAAAAGTCCGCTCATCTGTATGCTAGTTCGATGGACAAAAAGCCACGTTAGGGCAGCTATTGGCTACTGGCTATGAACCTCCTTGTTTTAGTCCGGTCGTACGTCATCACGTACGAACTTGACGGACTTTGGTGGATTGTGTGTAGGCAAGTCCATTCATTCAGAAAGTCCGTCGTAAAGTCCGTTGAAAAGTCAGCCGGGCAAAGCCTGCCGTAAAGTCTGACCGTGTGTACGCGGCATTAGAGTCTCTGAGTCTAGGAGGAAGGTTGAAGCAATCAATGCATTTGCATTTGTGAGGTCAGGCACTGATGTGGACGAGAAGGCCTGGCTTCAGTCTCTGCTCTAATTCATCCCAAAGGCGTTCTATCGAGTTGAGGTCAGGACCAGTGCTTTGTGCACTAGTTCAAATCATTTATTGGAGGGCATTATTGTGTGGTGTTGTTTTTCAGGAGTTGGACTTGGCCCCTTAGCTCCAGTGAAGGGAACTCAATACTTAAGGCATCAGCATACCAAGACATTTTGACAATTTCATGCTCCCAATTTCGTGGAAAAAGCTTGCGGGTGGCCCCTTCCTGTTCCAACATGACTGCGCACCAGTGCACAAAGCAAGGTTCATAAAGACATTGATGAGGGAGTTTGGGGTGGAGAAAATTGACTGGCCTGCACAGAGTCCTGACCTCAACCCGACAGTACACCTTTGGGATGAATTAGAGTGGAGACTGCGAGCCAGGCCTTCTCATACACATCAGCGCTTGACCTCACAAATGCACTTCTGGAAAAATGGTCAAACATCCCCGTAGACACACTCCTAAACCTTGTGGACAGACTTTCCAGAATATTTGAAGCTGTTATAGCTGCAAAGGGTGGGCCAACTCAATATTGAACCCTACGCACTAATACTGGGATGCCATTAAAGTTCATGTGCGTGTAAAGGCAGGTGTCCCAATTTGGTAATATAGTTTATATCTGTTTATAAATGCCATTATAGTGGTTGTAAAGGCAGAAGGTTTTATTATCTTAATTAGGGATGAGCCGAACACCCCCCGGTTCGGTTCGCACCAGAACCCGCGAACGGACCGCAAGTTCGCACGAACGTTAGAACCCCATTGACGTCTATGGGACTCGAACGTTCGAAATCAAAAGTGCTCATTTTAAAGGCTAATTTGCATGGTATTGTCCTAAAAAGGGTTTGGGGACCCGGGTCCTACCCCAGGGGACATGTATCAATGCAAAAAAAACTTTTAAAAACGGCCGTTTTTTCGGGAGCAGTGATTTTAATGATGCTTAAAGTAAAAAAAAAAAAGTGAAATATTCCTTTAAATATCGTACCTGGGGGGTGTCTATAGTATGCCTGTAAAGTGACGCGTGTTTCCCATGTTTAGAACAGTCCCTGCACCAAATGTCATTTTTAAAGGAAAAAATCTCATTTAAAACTGCTTGCGGGTTTAATGTCATGTCGGGTCCTGGCAATATGGATGAAAATCAGTGAGACAAACGGCATGGGTACCCCCCAGTCCATTACCAGGCCCTTTGGGTCTTGTATGGATATTAAGGGGAACCCCGCACCCAAATTAAAATAAGGAAAGGTCCCTATATACTCTGAACAGCAGTATACAGGCGGTGCAAACAAGACAGGGACTGTAGGTTTGTTGTTAAGTAGAATCTGTTTGTAATTTTGAACATTTTTAATGTGTTTAGCTCCAGCCAAAAAATCTTTTCTAAGCTTTTTGGAAAACATAGGGAAGGGTTATCACCCCTGTGACATTTGTTTTGCGTCTTTCCTCCTCTTCAGAAGATTTCACCTCACTTTTTTGTCCCAATGAAAAATGTTTTTTGAAAATTTGGGTTTTTTTGTGGAACAAGGATTGGAAAGCATCAGTGGAAAGGAGAAATTGTTTTCCCATATTAACTCTTACATGAGAGAATTTCCCTTCCTATGGGTAGATTTCATCTCACTTCCTGTTGTCTCCTTCCGTTTGCAAGTAGGAGTCGTTTGTAAGTTAGATGTTTGAAAGTAGGGTCCTGCCCTATATACTCAGCAGAAATTTGGGCCTTAGGTGTTGCTGTGGCCAAAACACTGTAAGCCCTCACAGGGCCCTGCTGTGAAATATTAGATCAAGAATTGTAATTACATGCCCCTGTTGAACAGGAGCTGAAAAATTAGGCCTTAGGCACTGGTGCTGGTGCCACAACACTGCAACCCCTCACAGACACTCTAGTTGGAACGCAGGAACGAGCACTGCTGCAAAGTATTGCATCAAAAATTGTAATTACACGCCCCTGTTAGACAGGGGCAGAAAAATTGGGCCTTAGGCACTGGTGCTGGTGCCACAACACTGCAACCCCTCACAGACACTCTAGTTGGAACGCAGGAACGAGCACTGCTGCAAAGTATTGCATCAAAAATTGTAATTACACGCCCCTGTTAGACAGGGGCAGAAAAATTGGGCCTTAGGCACTGGTGCTGGTGCCACAACACTGCAACCCCTCACAGACACTCTAGTTGGAACGCAGGAACGAGCACTGCTGCAAAGTATTGCATCAAAAATTGTAATTACACGCCCCTGTTAGACAGGGGCAGAAAAATTGGGCCTTAGGCACTGGTGCTGGTGCCACAACACTGCAACCCCTCACAGACACTCTAGTTGGAATGCAGGAACGAGCCGTGCTGCAAAGTATTACATCAAAAATTGTAATTACACGCCCCTGTTATACAGGGGCTGAAAAATTGTGCCTTAGGCACTGGTGGTGGCGCCCAGAACCAAAAATGTTCTTACAAGCTATCAGCGTGATGATTGAGGAGGAAGAGGATAATTACTCAGGGATAATCACTCAGCATCAGCATAGGCAGTCTTTGAAGGGATCTGAAAAAAATTATTCAGTTACATCAGCATCAGGTGCTTGGTAGCTGGTGGTGATCCAAGACTGATTCATTTTTATGAAGGTCAGCCGATCGACCGAGTCAGTGGACAGACGCACCCTGTGATCGGTTACCACGCCTCCAGCAGCACTGAATGTACGTTCCGAAAGAACGCTGGATGCAGGACAGGCCAGTAGCTCAATTGCATACTGTGCAAGCTCTGGCCAGTGATCCATCCTCAAGACCCAGTAACCCAGAGGATTTTCGGTGGGAAAGGTGTCCAAGTCTGATCTTGCCCCTAGGTATTCCTGCACCATGTAAAACAGACGCTGGCGATGGTTGCTGGAACCGATCATACCTTGGGGCTGCGGACCAAAAAATTGTCTGAACGCATCGGTCAGACGGCCACCTTCTCCACCGCTCCTTCTTTGACTGACCGAAGCCTCAGCAACACGTTGTCCAGAAACAGGAGTTTGTAACCTCCCAGTCTCTGGGAACGCGTTGCACAGACCTTTCTGCAAGGCCTCCCGAAGATGTTTCATCCTCTGCTCCCTCTGCGATGGCAAGATAAGGTCCGCAACCTTACCCTTGTAACGTGGATCAAGGAGGGTTGCCAGCCAGTATTGGTCCTTCTCCTTGATACCACGAATACGAGGATCCTTACGCAGGCTTTGCAGGATCAGGGAGGCCATGCAGCGTAGGTTTGCTGAGGCATTCGGTCCGGAGTCCTCTGGGTCACTAAGGACAACAACGTCCGCAGCCACCTCCTCCCAGCCACGTACAAGTCCATGTGTTCCTTGGGACTGATCCCTTAAAGACTGCTGCTGATGCTGAGTGCCAGGCTCCACCTCCATACTGACACAATCTTCCTCCTCCTCCTCCTCCTCCTCCTCGTCCTCTTCCTGTGTGATCGGCGGGCACGCAGGAACACTGTCTGGATAAAGGGGGCCTTGAGAGCTAAGGAAGTCCTCCTCTTCCTGCCTCTGTTCTGCCTCAAGTGCCCTGTCCATTATTCCACGCAGCGTGTGCTCCAACAGGTGGACAAGGGGGACAGTGTCACTGATGCATGCACTGTCAGTGCTCACCATCCTCGTGGCCTCCTCGAATGGTGACAGGACAGTGCATGCATCCCTGATCATGGCCCACTGGCGTGGGGAAAAAAAACCAAGGTCCCCTGACCCTGTCCTGGTGCCATAGTCGCACAGGTACTCATTGATGGCCCTCTGCTGCGTGTGCAGCCGCTGCAGCATGGCCAACGTCGAGTTCCACCTGGTGGGCATGTCACAGATTAGGCGGTTCTTGGGCAGGTTAAACTCCTTTTGGAGGTCCGTCAGCCGAGCACTGGCATTATATGACCGGCGGAAATGCACACAGACTTTCCTGGCCTGCCTCAGGACATCCTGTAAGCCCGGGTACCTGCCCAAGAACCGCTGCACCACCAAGTTAAGGACGTGAGCCAAACAGGGCACATGGGTCAGTTGTCCCTGTCGGAGGGCAGAGAGGAGGTTGGTGCCATTGTCGCAAACCACCATTCCTGCCTTAAGTTGGCGTGGCGTCAACCACCTCTGAACCTGCCCCTGCAGAGCTGACAGAACCTCTGCCCCAGTGTGGCTCCTGTCCCCCAAGCACACCAGCTCAAGCACCGCATGGCATCTTTTGGCCTGCGTACTTGCGTAGCCCCTTGAACGCCTACGGAGCACCGCTGGTTCCGAGGAAGAGGCCATGGAGGAAGAAGAAGAGGAGGGGGTGGAGGAGAGAGGTGTGTCACAATCAGCATTTTGGAGGCGTGGTGGCGGAACAACCTCCAACACTACTGCACCTTGTCCTGCATCCTTCCCAGCTGCCAGCAGAGTCACCCAATGCGCCGTGAAACTTAAGTAACGTCCCTGTCCATGCCTGCTGGACCATGAGTCAGCGGTAATATGCACCTTACCGCTGACCGCCCTGTCCAGCGAGGCATGGACATTGCCTTCCACATGCCGGTAGAGAGCCGGAATCGCCTTCCGTGAGAAAAAGTGGCGTTTGGGTACCTGCCACTGAGGAACCGCACATTCCACAAACTCACGGAAGGGGGCAGAGTCTACCAACTGAAAAGGCAGCAGTTGAAGTGCTAGCAATTTTGCCAAGCTAGCATTCAACCGCTGGGCATGTGGATGGCTGGGAGCAAACTTCTTTCGGCGGTGCAGCAGCTGGGGCAGGGAAATTTGCCTGGTACAATCTGACGTCGGTGTACCAAAAGCAGATTGCCCACAAGTACTTGGCTGTGACACACCTAATTCTACACCTTCATTCCTCTCACTGCAGGTCTCAGAGAGGACTGAAGGTCTAGTGGGGTTGGAAATCTCAGTTGATGAGGAGCAAGGAGAGATCCTCTTTGTTCTTTGGTGTGGGTCTTTCAGATACGCTTGCCAACGAACTGCATGGCAGGTCAACATATGTCTGGTCAAGCATGTGGTACCCAAGCGGGAGATGTTTTGGCCACGCGAGATACGCTTGAGACATATGTTGCAAATAGCAGCGGTGCGATCTGATGCACTCGTCTCAAAAAAGGCCCACACCAAAGAACTTTTTGAATAACGCGCAGAGACTGCAGCGCCCTGCACATGTGGAGCTTTGGGGTGTGATGCAGTCAATGTGCTGCCCTTAGGCTGGCCCCTGGAGGGCATCCTGCCTCGTTG
The DNA here is from genome assembly GCA_037952835.1 of Lithobates septentrionalis. Classification (NCBI taxonomy): domain Eukaryota; kingdom Metazoa; phylum Chordata; class Amphibia; order Anura; family Ranidae; genus Lithobates; species Lithobates septentrionalis. The sequence continues at coordinate 1,865,536 of JBBDGP010001130.1, forward strand.
GTGATGTGCCGCCTCCTCCTCCTCCTCCTCCTCCTCTCTCCTATCAGGCACCCACGTTGAGTCAGTGACCTCATCATCCCCTCCCTCCTCATCACTGGAGCAAACCTGGCAGTATGCTGCAGCAGGGGGAGCATGACTGCCAGATTGCTGTCCTTCTTGGGCACCCCCTCTGTCCGTGCTCATGTTACTGCCTTCATCGAGCTCAGTATCATCATCAGAGCCTTCCAAACGCTGGGCATCCTCCTGGAGCATGTACCCAACACTGTGGTCAAACAGTTCGAGGGAATCCTCATGAGGACATGGTGGAGCTAGGGAAGGAGTCACTGATGACATTGAGCTGAGGGAAGAGGCCGCTGCTTTGCCAGACAAAGCACCCTGGGCATGGGTGAGAGAGGATGAGGAGGATAAGGACGGCTTGGTCATCCACTCGACCAAGTCTTCCGCATGTTGCGGCTCAACACGGCCAGCTGCCGAAAAAAAGGCCAAGCGTGTCCCATGGCCACGTGCTGATGAGGATGCACCGTCTCCACGACCAGCACTAGACACAGAGCCTGCTTGCCCTCTCTTATTGGCTTGTGACTGTCTGCCTCTCCTTCTTGGCCTTCCAGACATACTAATGGCCTGTAGCTGCACTAAGCTGGGATAGAACACCTGTAATTTTCTTCAGGTAGCTTTATATACTGTAACCAGACAAGCCTGCCTGTCAGTAGGAAGATAACAGGAACGGATCTAGCTGAACACTGTGAGCAGGACACACTGTACTAAATGTAAATAGTCTAGCTGCCTGACCGTGGTACTAATAGGATCAAAAAGAACACCTGTAATTTTCTTCAGGTAGCTTTATATACTGTAACCAGACAAGCCTGCCTGTCAGTAGGAAGATAACAGGAACGGATCTAGCTGAACACTGTGAGCAGGACGTACTGCACTAAATGTATATAGCAGGAACGGATCTAGCTGAACACTGTGAGCAGGACGCACTGCACTGAATGTAAATAGCAGGAACGGATCTAGCTGAACACTGTGAGCAGGACGCACTGCACTAAATGTAAATAGCAGGAACGGATCTAGCTGAACACTGTGAGCAGGACGCACTGCACTGAATGTAAATAGCAGGAACGGATCTAGCTGAACACTGTGAGCAGGACGCACTGCACTGAATGTAAATAGCAGGAACGGATCTAGCTGAACACTGTGAGCAGGACGCACTGCACTGAATGTAAATAGCAGGAACGGATCTAGCTGAACACTGTGAGCAGGACGCACTGCACTGAATGTAAATAGCAGGAACGGATCTAGCTGAACACTGTGAGCAGGACGCACTGCACTGAATGTAAATAGCAGGAACGGATCTAGCTGAACACTGTGAGCAGGACGCACTGCACTAAATGTAAATACCAGGAACGGATCTAGCTGAACACTGTGAGCAGGACGCACTGCACTGAATGTAAATAGCAGGAACGGATCTAGCTGAACACTGTGAGCAGGACGCACTGCACTGAATGTAAATAGCAGGAACGGATCTAGCTGAACACTGTGAGCAGGACGCACTGCACTGAATGTAAATAGCAGGAACGGATCTAGCTGAACACTGTGAGCAGGACGCACTGCACTAAATGTAAATACCAGGAACGGATCTAGCTGAACACTGTGAGCAGGACGCACTGCACTGAATGTAAATAGCAGGAACGGATCTAGCTGAACACTGTGAGCAGGACGCACTGCACTGAATGTAAATAGCAGGAACGGATCTAGCTGAACACTGTGAGCAGGACGCACTGCACTAAATGTAAATACCAGGAACGGATCTAGCTGAACACTGTGAGCAGGACGCACTGCACTGAATGTAAATAGCAGGAACGGATCTAGCTGAACACTGTGAGCAGGACGCACTGCACTGAATGTAAATAGCAGGAACGGATCTAGCTGAACACTGTGAGCAGGACGCACTGCACTGAATGTAAATAGCAGGAACGGATCTAGCTGAACACTGTGAGCAGGACGCACTGCACTGAATGTAAATAGCAGGAACGGATCTAGCTGAACACTGTGAGCAGGACGCACTGCACTAAATGTAAATACCAGGAACGGATCTAGCTGAACACTGTGAGCAGGATGCACTGCACTGAATGTAAATAGCAGGAACGGATCTAGCTGAACACTGTGAGCAGGACGCACTGCACTGAATGTAAATAGCAGGAACGGATCTAGCTGAACACTGTGAGCAGGACGCACTGCACTGAATGTAAATAGCAGGAACGGATCTAGCTGAACACTGTGAGCAGGACGCACTGCACTGAATGTAAATAGCAGGAACGGATCTAGCTGAACACTGTGAGCAGGACGCACTGCACTAAATGTAAATACCAGGAACGGATCTAGCTGAACACTGTGAGCAGGACGCACTGCACTGAATGTAAATAGCAGGAACGGATCTAGCTGAACACTGTGAGCAGGACGCACTGCACTGAATGTAAATAGCAGGAACGGATCTAGCTGAACACTGTGAGCAGGACGCACTGCACTGAATGTAAATAGCAGGAACGGATCTAGCTGAACACTGTGAGCAGGACACACTGCACTAAATAGTCTAGATAGAAGATAACAGGAACGGATCTAGCTAAACTGAATACAGTGTATATATATATATGCAACACCTGGGATGCATATATATACACAATACACTGTAAGTGCAGCTAACTGACTGACTGTTCTGCCTAATCTATCTAACTCAAATCAAATGACACTGTCTCTCTCTCTCTCTATCTCTCAGCACACCGGAACACACACTACACAGGGCCGCCGTGCAGGCGGCCTTATATAGTGTGGGGTGTGTACTAAATCCCCTGAGCCATAATTGGCCAAAGCCACCCTGGCTTTGGCCAATTACAGCTCTCTCTACTGACGGCGCTGTGATTGGCCAAGCATGCGGGTCATAGTGCATGCTTGGCCAATCATCAGCCAGCAATGCACTGCGATGCCGCAGTGAATTATGGGCCGTGACGCGCCACACGAATTTGGCGCGAACGGCCCATATCGTTCGCAATTCGACGGACGGTCGAACAGCCGATGTTCGAGTCGAACATGGGTTCGACTCGAACACGAAGCTCATCCCTAATCTTAATGCATTCTAGAGACTGGGCTGGGCCGCAGCTTTGTGTCTAAAAGGACACAGGGAGCTGCGACTCAGCTTGGGTGCCCCCATAGCAAGGGGCTTGCTGTGGGGGCACTCAACAGGAAGGAGGGGCCAAGAGCACTGGCGAGGGACCCAAAAAGAGGAGGATCTGGACTGCTCTGTGCAAAACCACTTCACAGAGCAGGTGAGTATAACATGTTTGTTATTTTTAACAAAAACAAAGTGAGGCTTTAGTTCACTATAAGTGCCGAGATAAATACAGTGTTCACCAAGTCTGTGTGGTGGTTTCCTTTGAATTAGGTACGTTCCTTAGGCCCTGCCTACACACTGAGGACAGGAATGTCCGGGGTATGAGCACTCCAACTTCAGTGTCAACCCCACCATGTTCCAATAAACTCATGTACCTGTCTCTGACAGATATGTGTGTAGCAAGGTCTCCAGCCTCCTTCAGTCTAAGAGCCCTTTCACACTGGGGCGGTTTGCAGGCGTTATTGCGCTAAAAATACCGCCTGCAAACCGAGCCAAAACTGCCGCTACTGTTTGTTCAGTGTGAAAGCCCGAGGGCTTTCACACTGAAGCGGTGCGCTGGCAGGATAAGAAAAAAACTCCTGCAAGCCGCATCTTTGGAGCTCCTTCACCGCTCCTGCCCATTGAAATCAATGGGGCAGCGCGGCTATACCGCGGCAATACCGCGGCTATAGCCGCGCTATGCGAGCGGTTTTAACCCTTTTTCGGCCACCAGCGGGGGTTAAAACCGCACCGCTAGCGGCCGAATACCGCCGCAAAAACGACGGTAAAGCAGCGCTAAAAATAGCGCTGTTTTACCGCCGATGCTACCCACCGCCCCAGTGTGAAAGGGGCCTAATGAGAACCTCCAGGGCCAGAGATAGCTGACATCCTTCTGTATATGGTGGGTTGTGAGGCATAGTGGGTGCAAGGTGGATAAAGTTATTGGGCACCAGACACTTCTTGAATGCAAAATTCATTTCTCTTACAAACTTTTATGGGGGGAAGAGGGTTAGGGCCAGGACACCCTTAAGTAGTTGCAAGTTCAATTAACAGACTCTGAGACTTCAATAGGAGGACAGCCATGCAGGGAAAGGCCTCCAGCAAGACGCCACATCTGCACATGCAGGAATGCTGTCTCCTATGGCAACAGTCTTTAACAGTTCCTAACACAAAGTGTAACAGTTCCTTTACCTTCACTACACTTCTCCTTGTAGTTCTTTAGCACACTGAGCTCCCGGTCTCTCACTAGACCCTCTGATTCACTGCCACTGAATCCCTTGAGCTCCTACAATCTTCACTGTGGTATCTTCCTCAAGCGTCACCCCCACCTCTCTGCTGGGTCCCTAGCTTGGCACTCCCGATACTTCTCAAGCTTCACCCCACTGGCCTGCTCGGTCCATGGCTTGGCACACAAGGCTGCTCTGCAAGCGTCACCTCCGCTGGCTGGGTCCATGACTTGATCACCGCCTGAAGTTTTCAGATTCTCCACCGTGCCCGTTTGGGTTTGAAAACTGCTCCGGTACTTGCTTCAGTTACTCACTGTGGTCCCTGGCAATAAGGGGGATGGTCCCTTAATGGGGACAGCTTCCCCTCTATCTCCGACCACGACAGGTTCTCCGGACAGCAGAACCGTCAACTCTGGTTGGACTGCAAGCCACAGTCCCAACCCTGTGGTGCTCTCTTGCTTCTGGATAGGCCTCAGACAGCCTAGCAGCCAAATGCCCCTGGGATAGGCCCAATCTCCGGCCTAGCAGCCTGTGTCAATGCGACACATGTCAGCCGTCCAGGTGGCATAGAACATAGATCACCTGACTCCACCCAAATATAGAGTCTCTCCCAGCAGGCCAAGGGATCCAAGAAAACCCCTGCCCATTGCCTGAGATACCCCATACACCCATAACCTGACCTTAGGTTGCCCTTCTCATATCTAGTACCACCAAGTACCCGGCCACCCAGTGGTAGAAGAGACAAGTGCAACAAGGCCAAACATAGGGAGAAATCAATAGATCTCTACCTATCAACCAGGATAACTACTCCTGGCAAGTAAATTTGTGAGGAGCAACCCTGCCTAAACTCCAGGGTGCTACATCCTCCCCCTGCCCAAAAAACTACATCTCAGAGTTTGCAGAAAAATTATTCTTCAGCCCTTAAGCCTGAAAGCGAACATCCTAGCAAAACCTTGGATGGGTGGGGAAAACATGAAAGTCTTAACAATATAACAGTATAGAAATATTAACATATGTGTGGCATACCACTTATATAAACATAGATGTCAAATTGTTATATATATAAAACTATGGTAAGTCATATAGGACAATAAAGCATCAAAAATATTTATGTACAATTTCAAAGGCAGGCCTAAGCAACAACCTTGATTCCTCATCTAAAATATATGTACAGTGATCATATGGAAATAGGTTAGTGTTGACGGCAGGTTAGATCCCTATCTCTCCTTAGCCAAGGACGACGCACCAACACAGCAACACCTGAAATAAAGAGATCAAAAACAATGCAAATGCATCCTATCCTATAATGACGTAGTGCAATATGTACACAATGATTTGAACTGGTCCTCAGCTGAAGACAGCCTAGCAGTGTAAGTACACCCTAGAAAATAATACATTATTTATATTCTGAAAGCAGATCCCATCCTCAATGGAGAATGGCACCTCCCTCCAATAATTATCAAACTGACACTTAGCACATAATATGAATATATTTCACTCAGGTCAGCACTGCTCACGCCACCTCCAGAAACAGTTATGTCATATAAGTTAGTCCATTATACACATGATATGTCCTTTTATCACAACCTATTCTGACTAACTACACACCCAGTGTCCATGACATGTCACAGTCCATCAACTTTACTCATGGTGGACCATATTTACCAGCAGTTCCCTCTCTTCTTTAAAGGGTAACTCCAGGCACAAAAAGACATGACTGCATTTCAGGCAACAAGCAGCCAGGTCATGGTGCAAGGGACCGAACTTTGGGCCACAGGTCCCCTTGCAAAGATATCCTCAGTCTGTCCACATGACAGCCGAAGACAAAGAAACTTTATTACTAGCAAATAACAATCTGCTGAAGGTCACAGATTGCTCTTCAGGATGGAACACCCCAACAACTTCAGTTTTAGCCAACGTGGCTTAAAGTGGAGTTCCACCCAAAAATGGAATTTCCACTTTTTGGATTCCTCCCCCCCTCCGGTGTCACATTTCGCACCTTTCAGGGGGGAGGAGGGAGCAGATACCTGTCTAATACAGGTATTTGCTCCCACTTCCTGGCATAGATCACCGCGGCGCTTGCGGTGACCTATGCCAATTCCGGCGCCTACCCCGTCCTCCCCCGCTGTATTCTGTGAGACACAGAACACAGCAGGGACCTGAGAGGACATGCATCGCGACTCGCGCATGCGCAGTAGGGAACCAGGAAGTGAAGCCGCAAGGCAAGGATAAAGGAAGCAAAGGAGCATCTCTGCAGGCTATTTGGTGAGGGTACACCCGGTGGGGGTTGTGTGTGCACAACGCATGAAGACACAATTATCACATGGTTGATGTTAATATGGACTTTTGCTGTTTAGTTTAAACACTCATCAAGGATTAATTGAAAGTCACTGAGCATGAGCACTTTATTTTCATATATATGGACTGTTGTTGTTTAGTTTAATAACCTCATTGAGGACTGAGTGCAATAACATGGAGCATGAGCACTTTATTTATAGTGTTTATATGTTGTTATGCTTTAGACATTTATGTTATATATAGTGTTTACTGGATTCATATATTTATATAGTATTGTTTCCATATTTATCAGCGTTGCACAGTGTTATATAAAGATTGCATTATCACCATCTGGGGACGTGTGGGAAGTGCGGGCAGCTGATTATAGTTATATCTCCTGTTTTTTTTTAGGTTAATTTAGGCTAATGCCCTGTACACACGATCGGACATTGATCGGACATTCCGACATCAAAATCCATGGATTTTTTCCGACAGATGTTGGCTCAAACTTGTTTTGCATACACACGGTCGCACAAAGTTGTTGGAAAATCCGATCGTTCTGAACGCGGTGACGTAAAACCCGTACATCGGGACTATAAACGGGGCAGTAGCCAATAGCTTTCGTCTCTTAATTTATTCTGAGCACGCGTGGCACTTTGTGCGTCGGAATTGTCCACACACAGTCCGAATTTACGCGAACAGATTTTGTTGAAAATTTTATAGCCTGCTCTCAAACTTTGTGTGTCGGAAATTCTGATGGAAAAAGTCAGATGGAGCCCACACACGGTCAGAATTTCCGACAACAAGCTCCGATCGCACATATTCCATCGGAAAGTCCGACCGTGTGTACAGGGCATTAGTGTGGCAGCTCACAAGGCTTATACCCTTTGGTAGAACTGACATTATTTGCATTAGTTCAATAGTGGATGTAAAACAAGTAACAATGGGGCCTTTAATCCCGGTCCTTTTCAGTATTTCGATGATAACAACTTACTCGTAAGGTTATTAAGGCGGGGTGATTTTAACGGTTCCGCCAACAGTAGAAACATTTCTTCCCTTAAGGTTGGGAAGTGAGCAAGACGAGGTACAGATTTTCAAGGCTTAATGCATTATGGCTACTTTGCATAACAGTCTCTTTATTCATCTCATACATTCTCCCTTCCCTCTTCACTTACCAGCCTTAAGCACCGCCCGGGAGGGATCCGGGACCATTCACCTCGCTTCATCCGTGATGAGTAAATATACTGGGCCAGATGCGTAATGACCGTGCGGCCACCTCTTTCAGCAAGAGCTACGCCTGAGGTAGTAGCCGAGGTCAGACGTGGATTAATGCACAGGCTGGTCTAGGCTGCAGCCTAGGGCCCCACGTGTGCAAGGGCCCCCGATTAGCCAGGATATTTTTATTAATTTACATTTGCTCATATAAAACATTGAAAAATAAGGCTGATTGGGTAGATGTGGGCCACATCTACCCAATCAGCTGGCCCAATGAACATGATACGTCACTGGGTGCTACAGGACAGCAAAGCGTTCGATAGAAAATACGATAGTGGAGCACGAAAACGGAAAGCCCAACGGCTGAAAGAACACCGTGACCAAGGTCTTCTAAAGAAAATCCCAAAATTGACTGGTTATTTCAAGGCTGCCGAATCTTCATCTAGACGACCAGGTAAATATCCACAGGCACAGAAGGACTGCCAGCTAACGGCTAACATTGGCGCGGTTGAAACAACTGCATCCTAGGCAGCCATGGCTAGCTTTACTTATGGCAAAGACATTTCCCAACTCCAAGCAGACCACGACAATGCCTCACAACCAGGTCACCTGGACTCAGATAAGGAGTCAGAGACAGAGGGTCCGATACTTCAACCCGAAACACCGGTGTGCTGTGTTACCACCACCAACATCCCAGTAATTAGCCGTCTCATCCCAGCCGCCACAAATCCCTCCTCACCTATTGCTGCGGAGAGGGAACAAGAGTCTACAGATCTCGCTACTTGTAGCTCGGATCCGGCATGCTGGGATAAAATTGATGAGCATATGAGGACATACTGGGCTAAAATAGGACCTGAAACTTGTCAGAACAAAGACGCAGATGTCTCCGCCTCAGAAAGACAACATAAACACCAAAAGAGGTACTTTTCCAAAACCCTGTTTAAAAGGAAGCTGGCGAATGGCAAAACCAAGAGAATGGTTGCTTTATTCCCCTTCAAAGGGCACTGTGTTTTGTTTTGCATGTACATTATTTGGGGGCAGTGTCCAGAAGTCTGCACTCACAGCAGGCTACAGTGACTGAAAAAATGCCGCCATGCGTTTGGCTGAACACGAAGGATCAGAGAGACACAAAAAAGCTATGGTCGCTTATGTAATGCGCTGTGCTGAAACTGGGTTTATACATTCATAACTAAAAAACAATTTGACAATGAATGTGAATATTGGACTGAGGTTTTAAAGAGGGTGGTTGCGGTGGTGAAGTTCTTAGCAGAGCGAGGACTACCTTTCAGGGAACACAGTGATATATTTGGCCAACCTGATAATGGGAACTTTATGGGTGTGCTAGAAGTTATCAGCGAGTTTGATCCATTTTTGAAAGCGCATATTGAAAAGTATGGCAATGCTGGCAGGGGAACACCATCATACCTCTCATCAACAACATGTTTGGAGTTTATTGAACTGATGGGAGAGCGGGTCCTCACAGAGATAATAAGTCAGATAAAAATGGCAATGTACTTTTCGATCAGTGTCGATTACACACACAGACCAGCTCACATTCATAGTGCGATATGTGTCACCTGACAGCAGCATCACGGGGCGTTTTGTGAAGTTTTTGCCAATTGAGAGTCATTCAGGAGAGTCACTTTGCCAGTCTGTTCTTGGTGTTTTACACGACATGGGCATTGATATCAATAACTGCGGAGGCCAGTGTTACGATAATGCAGCCAACATGTCTGGGATTTACAGTGGCCTGCAAACGTGCATTAAACAGATTAACCCTTTGGTTGAGTGGGTACCGTACACTGTGCACACTTTCAATTTAGTGGGGCTGAACAGTGTTAACTGCTGCCTTGAGACGGAGGAATTTTTTAACTTTGTACAGACACTTTTGAATTTTTCCTCCAAATCCACATCCCATTGGCAGACAATTAAAGCAGGTTTAGAGCCTAATGACAACCACAGAATAGAGACTTTAAAAAGTCTTTCAGACACTAGATGGTCAGCACACACGTAAGCAACAAAAGCAGTGCACCAGAATAATGCCAGAATTCAAGAGTCAGTGCAAAATTTAGGTGATGACTCAAACAAAAGTCTTACTGCTAGGGATGAAGCCAGGATGCTCTATGTGAAAATGGAAAAATAGGATTTTTTTTAACAGCTTACCTGTAAAATCCTTTTCTTTTGATGTACATCACGGGACACAGAGCCTCAGTAACTACTGATGGGTTATATAGGGTATCACTAGGTGATTGGACACTGGCACACCCTAAACAGGAAGTTCAACCCCCTATATAATCCCTCCCCTTACAGGGATACCTCAGTTTTGTAGCAAAGCAATATAAGTGTATTAGAAGAGGGGCGGGACCTCTGTGTCCCGTGATGTACATCAAAAGAAAAGGATTTTACAGGTAAGCTGTTATAAAAAAATCCTATTTTCTTTCTCGTACATCACAGGACACAGAGCCTCAGTAATTACTGATGGGACGTCCCAGAGCAATGCTATTTGAGGGGAGGGGACCACACACGTAGGGTGTAATCAGACCTGAGGACCTCGTATTGCTGCCTGCAGCACACTACCCCCAAAGGCGATATCCTCATGCCTTCCCACATCCACCTGATAAAATCTGGTGAATGTATGGACTGAAGACCAGGTTGCGGCCTTGCAGATCTGAGCCATAGAGGCCCGGTGACGCACCGCCCCCAAGAGGCACTAATCGCCCTTGTGGAATGTGCCCTGACCTGAAAAGGTGGACTCTTTTGTTTCAAACCGTAAGCCTGAATAATCATTTGACAAATCCATTTAGAAAGGGTAGACTTTGACGCTGCCTGCCCTCTATTGGGACCTTCTGGTAGTATGAACAAAACATCAGTTTTGCGAACCTGAGCAGTCGCTTCCAGATAGGCCTTGACTGCCCTTACTACATCCAAAGAATGTAGTGACCTTTCTTCCGAGGAACAGGGATCTGGAAAAAAGGAAGGCAGAACAATATCTTGCTTTAGATGGAAATCTGAAACCACCTTTGGTAGAAAGCTAGGATAAGGGCGCAATACCACTCTATCCAATAAGGTATGATCAAATAAGGCTCTTTACAGGAAAGGGCTGCTAACTCTGATACTCTTCTGGCAGAAGAAATGGCTACCAGGAAAATTAACTTCCTTGTCAATAAGACCAAGGGAATCTGACTTATGGGCTCAAAAGGCTGTTTCTGTAAAACCGACAGAACCAAATTCAAGTCCAAGGGGTTTAGGGACGTTTTAACTGGAGGATTAAGACGAGTCACCCCTTGCATAAAGCTTCGGACCAAGAAATGAGAAGCAAGTGGTCGTTGAAATAACACTGATAAGGCCGAGACCTGGCCCTTTTCTAGGATGCCAACCCCTGGCTTCACACCAGGATACATAAGTCCTCCAAACTCTATGATAAATCACTCTGGAAGCTGGCTTCCTAGCATTGATTAAAGTAGAGATCACAGGACCTGAAAGCCCATGACTCCTCAGACTCCTCAGTGTTTGTAAGGCAGGATGGAATACTGGACCTTGAGATAATAGGTCTGGACGTGACGGTAGGGTCCACGGGGAACCCACTGTCATTCTTACTATCTCTGCATACCAAGCTCTTCTGGGCCACGCTGGGGCCACCAGAAGTACCGACTTATTTTCCTGCCGGATCCTGCGAAGGAGCCGTGGCAGTAGCATAATAGGAGGAAACGCATAAATCAGTGAGAACTGATGCCACGGAATCACCAATGCATCTGTCCCGCATGCAAGAGGATCCCTTGTTCTTGCCACAAACTTGTCGACCTTCTTGTTGATCCTGGACGCAAAGAGATCTACATCTGGTATCCCCCATCTTTGGCATATGGCCCAAAAGACATCAGGGTGAAGAGACCATTCCCCCGGGACTAACCGTTGGCGACTCAAATAGTCCGCCTGCCAGTTCTCTATCCCTGGAATGAAAACTGCAGATATGCATGTCACATGCTTTTCTGCCCAGACTAAAATCTAGTTCACTTCTCTCTGAGCTGCACGACTTCTGGTGCCTCCCAGCTGATTGATATAAGCCACTGCTGTGGCATTGTCGGACTGGATCCTGACAGGGCAACCCTGTAGCCTGAGAGTCCAGGCCCTTAGGGCTAGATATGCCGCACGGATCTCCAGAATGTTGATGGGTAAGGTCTTCTTGATTTTCGGACCATTCTCCCTGGACCGCAGACTGTTCCAGAACTGCTCCCCATCCCGAAAGACTGGCATCCGTTGTTACCACTGTCCAGGTAACCGGTAAAAAGGATTTCCCTTTCTGCAGGCTTTCGGGTATTAACCACCAACTGAGGCTCTGACGCACTGCATGAGACAGGTGTATCGGAAAATCTAATGCCTGTACCTTCTTGTTCCAAGCAAACAGGATACTGTGTTGCAGCAGTATTGAATTAAACTGAGCATAGGGAACTGCTTCGAATGAAGCCACCATCTTTCCCAGCAGCCTCATACAAAGAAGGACAGAAGGACCCTTTTTGGTCCTGACTACCTGAATGAACTCTCTTAAGGCACTGATCTTTGCCTGAGGTAAAAATACCTTCTCTTGGCTTGTATCTATGACCAGGCCCAAATACTCTAGTCTTCTTACTGGTTTTAAGAAAGACTTTTCTAGGTTGAGGATCCAACCTAGGTGTTCCAGGTAGTTGACTGTGGTCATCAAGTTCCCGCTCAAACAGGCTACCGACCGGTCTATCAAGAGCAGGTCATCTAGGTATGCTATGACAGTTATACCCTGAGCCCTTAATCTGGCCAGACGAGGAGCCAAGATCTTTGTAAACACTCGAGGTGCAGTGGCTAGCCCGAAAGGCAGGGCCACAAACTGAAAATGGCATCCTTCTATTTCGAAGCGCAAGTACTTTTGATGAGCAGGAAAAATGGGTACATGCAGATACGCATCCCTGATGTCTATTGATGCCAGAAATTCTCCTCCCTGTAGGATGGAGACTACTGACCGAATTGATTCCATGCGAAAGGGTCGAATCCTTAGGAATCGATTTCGATCCTTTAGATCCAGGATGGGTCTGACATCTCCATTTGGTTTTTGAACCGTAAAGAGGTTGGAATAAAATCCCAATCCTTGTTCTTCCGTGGGAACCACCACGATGACTTTTTGCGACAATAGTCGCTCCAATGCTAGAAGGAGCGACTGCTTTTTCTCTGGATCTCTGGGGACATTTGAACTGAGGAAACGAGGAGAGGGAAATTCTTGGAAGTCCAGTTTGTAACCTAGAGTTACCGTGGAGATTACCCATCTGTCCTGGAAATCCTCCTGCCAGAGCTTTGAGAACCGTAGCAGTCTTCCCCCCACCCGAGCGAGCGGGGCACTCCTTCATAAAGAGGCTTTAGCGTCTTGTCTAGTAGGCTTCTTCCCCCAGGACTTTTTTTGTTCCTGGGGTAGATTCTGAAATTTATTTCTTGAACCTGACGGAGGAGGCCATCGCAACTGCCTGGAGGCTGATGCTCCTGGCACTGGGGAAAGAGCCCGTTTAAAAGAGGGACGCTTACTCCCTTTCTTAATAGGTAAGAGAGTGCTTTTCCCACTAGAGATCCTTTGGATATAGTTGTCCAAATCCTCTCCAAACAGCCTAGCACCACGAAATGGAAATCCAGCCAGAAGCTTCTTACATGGTGCTTCGGCTGACCAATTTTTCAACCATAAGATTCTACGCATATGCACCAACCCCAGTGAAGGCGAGAGGTTTGGATGATAGAATCTCTGATAGCGTCAACAGCAAAACATAAAGCCAAACCCTGGGCCTGCTGTTCAGGTAGAACTTTGAGGACCTGCTTAACATGGTCTCTCAAGTATTGACAGACTCTGATCGCTGCCACTGCAGGTTGAGCTACTGAACCCGCTAAGGAAAAAATATTTTTCAACAGGGATTCCATCTTTTTATCAACTGGATTCCTGAGCATCTGAGCATTGTCTACAGGACAAGTCAGACTTTTATTTACGGAGGAAATGGTGGCGTCAACAGCCGGTATTCCCCACATCTTTGTAAACCTTTCTTCCATAGGATAAAGTGTTGAAAACTTTTTAGGCGGAAAAAAACGTTTATCTGGGTGATCCCACTCAGACTAAATGAGCTTTTCTAGTAAATTATGAACAGGAAAAGCATGTGTTGTTTGAGGAGGCTTCAGTGAACCCAAAGAAGAGGAGGGTTCTTTAACTGACTTAGATACGGGTAATTTAAATGTGGAGCAGACCAATCCAGCAAGGATCTGTACTAACACCTTCTCATCCTGAGAAGCTGAAAAGGGCCCTTCTCCACTTGATTCCTCAGAAGAGGAATCATCAGTCCCATCCCGATCCTCTGAAAGGGATTCTTCTCCTTTTTCCCAGAGTTCCTCTGCCTGAGGGTCCTGGGTAACAGAGGAAGACCTAGTGCGTTTTCTTCCACTGAGTGAAGATGCGATTAAGGCCATTAATCTTTCCTCTAGTCCATTAATGGTTGAGGAAAAAACCTCCTGCGTAATATATAGAGGGGCTGAAGTGCCAGAAACAGATGCAGCCCCTGACCCCGACGGCTCCCCCTGGCCAGCCATCCCAGGTCCTTCAGGGGGGGAAGGCGCTGCAGAAGGGGGATCATCAGAGCCTGAGGGAGATCCCCTAGAGCCTCTGGTTTTTGGGGTATTTGTACCTCTTCTACCCATAGTGCAAAGCAACAAGGCGGAGGTATGACACAAACAAAACACTGACTGCTGTGCGATGTAGTACAGCAACTGTCGCTGCTACCAATGCCCAGTCAAATGTTTCTCAGTAAATGCTGCCTGCGAGAATGCCTGTGCCCCACCTTACATGCGACCGTCAGCTCTGTGTCCCTCCATAGGCTGAGTGCACCTGAAAAAGTGTGCTTTTTATAGCCTGTGCAGCTGGCGATGTGGGCGTCTAGGCACGCCGGACGTCGTGCTAACGCTCCGCCCCCCCTCCTCTGACCACCCCTCCTGCCCCCTCCTCGTTTTTTACAAAAACGTGCGCTTTCCCACGCGAGCCGATCCTTCGGGACAAACATGGGGGGAGGCTGGGGTGGAGGAGGAAAGAGAGAGGCCGGCAGATGATGGGATCTGCCAATAGTAGTGGCGGCGGCGGTGGCGGTAGCACGGTATACTACCGCCTTTCAGGCTACCGCGTCCCCCCTAACCTTGGGGGGAATATCCCAGAGGAAGAGCCCCCCATCCCATCCTACCTGGAGCTCGGCTGGAGGAGCTGTGCAGAGTGAACACTGAGACAGACAGATCAAGCATGTGAAGGTATGTGCTCTTGGCAGCCCCCAGTGGCAACAATAGGCATAGCATACATTTACTTAAAGGAGAAACCTACTAGAATAAAAAAATTCTGAGGAATCTCCCTTACCTTATCCAGCTGCAGGGTTCTGTTATACAGACCCAATCTTCACCTCTCACGGTGGGCTCCATTTGGAAAACCTTCAGAGATAGGGGCCCCCTAGAAAAGAAGGATCCACAGTTCTGGGCCCGTAAAGCACCCCGCCAGGGATATGGCTAGAAAAACCAAATACTGAATCCCGGGGTCCAGCTCTCTAAAAAGAGAAGCGTTACAGGTAAAACCTCGTTTCTTCGGACACGAGGCCCGGATACCATCCAATTCGGCCTAGAAAGGACACCTTGAAATGGATCCGGTTTGCATGGCTTGCCCCAGTATAGGATATAGGATATTCCCTTTGGAGCTCAGGACAGCACATCTTTACACGTCCAACACCTAAGACACTGGCGAAAAAACTGAGGTATCCCTGTAAGGGGTGGGATTCTATAGGGGGTTGAACTTCCTGTTTAGGGTATGCCAGTGTCCAATCACCTAGTGATACCCTATATAACCCATCAGTAATTACTGAGGCTCTGTGTCCCGTGATGTACGAGAAAGAAATCTAGAGAATGCCATTCTGTGTAACTTGTGGAACAACATACTGCAACGTTTTCACAGGACTATTACTGCTCTACAGGCAGTTGAACTGGATTTATGTAATGTTGTTAATTTGATCAGCTCATTGAGAGATTATGTGGCCAGAGCCTATGTGATGATTTTGACAACTTTGAGAGTGAAGCAAAAAACATGTCTCCAACTTTGTCCCAACACTACAAAGCAGACACACAGAGGCACAGAAAAAGGAAAAAACTAGCAGATGAATCTAATGAACCGGAGTTTGAGCAATCAGGCCGAGACAAGTTCAAAGCCACTGTTTTTATCGCTGTCATAGATCGACTTGTTGCAGAACTGGATCAGAGGTATCTTTCCTACAAAGATATTCAGCAGACATTTGGATTTTTGAACAATATTGCATCTATCTCCGTACAAGAACTTCGTACAGGAGCAGCTAATCTCCAGAAGAAATATGCAGGTGATCTGGAGGACGATTTTGTGGATGAAATTGTACAATTCAGAGAATTTATTAAAGAAAACGAAGACACCTCAGCAAGGTCACTTCTGCAACTTATAAGAGGACGGAAACTACAATCAGTGTTTCCAAACGTTGATATAGCATTACGACTGTTTATGACTTTGCCTGTAACCATTGCCAGCGGGGAGCGCTCTTTTTCAAAACTTGGACTAGTTAAAAATAGACTGAGATCTGCTATGGGCCAAAACAGACTGAATAACCGGTCTTTGATGTCAATTGAAAGTGACATTCTGCTCAAATTGGATTTTACCAGCCTCATTAAGGACTTCTCTGTTAGAAAAACAAGGAAGAAAAACTTATAATGGTAGGAATATTTATGATTGTTCTGCTGTTGATTATTGCTTGCTTTTATGTGCTGCTGCTGTTTATGGTATTTGTATGGCTTTTAATTCATTGGAATATTACACAGCGTTTCGATTGGTCTCTGTCAGGATGTTGTGATTTTGCCTCAGTTAAACAGGAGCTACTGCAGATGTTTTTGGCCTAACTGTTGGTTTAGAAAGGTAAAATCTGTTACCAGCTTGCAGGTTTATTTTGAATGCTTTTTTTCTGTGGCATTGCTGTTTATAGTAGGCTCATGTCTGAATGTGTTTGGGCTGTAGACCTGAGAGTTGCACTTGAGGCGTATAATATAGGTCTACCCTTTTACACGTGACACTAAATAATTTATTTTCTGGTAAAGCATGCTTAGGAGGGGGCCACACAAAAAGTAGCCTAGGGGCCCATGACCACCTTAATCCGCCACTGGCCGAGGTAGATGCTTGAGTCTCCTTAGCAGGGAGAGGGTTTACTGGCACCACCTATTCCGGACTATCGGTCACTGTGGGTGTCTCAAAAATAAATGATGGCACCGGGAACTAACACTTCCATTGCGGTGTCTGCGAGCTCGCCAGACACGTCTGGTTCCTTGGAGGAAGAGTCAGTCTGGGCCAAAGTAGGACTGCCCAAATCAGCAGCTTCGGTACTGGATATGGGTTCCTCCATATGTGGCATATCCATGAGCCCAATCCGCCCTCATCACCTGCGACGGTATCGGTGGCCTAGCAGCTATCAGCAGCAGTTCTACGCATTGACAGCACCAGCTCCAAGGGCACATAAACAGGGCAAACCTGGAGAACCGCCGGCAGACGATCACCATAGCCACGGAGCTTTGAGAAATATACAGGGCAATTACACCCTTCAGTGCCATCCAAATACATGTATCAGTAATCGTAGTTCCAGAGGCAAAGAAACTGGTGATTTCCCGGGGGTCATATTCAGCCCACATGGGTTGAGGGACTTCAAATCCTGGAGCTCCCAAGTGCGCCATGTTTCCTTTCAAACCCCGAGGTCTCAGCATGAGGACCAAGATGGCGATCCGAACAGTAATGCGTCCTCCTCTGCAGAGCAGAAACTCCTCCCCCTGCCAACGGATTGGTGCAAATGTTCTCTGAGAACTGTAGCGCTGCCCGTCTTTATCTTGTTGTGGCATGCCAAAACTGTAATGGAGTCCATTTTGGAGTCTGTATTAACCCTCACAGCGCTGGCAGGAAGTATCAAAAGACCAATCTGATCCTTTCCCCAAAGCGACGAGACTTGTTGGTTCTTCCCCACATTGGTAGTGCACACGACAACACAGTCTATGAGAAGGATAACAGTTACTTGCCACCTTCCCACGGAACCTGAAGCCGTTTGCTATGGGTGACTGCTGCAAAGATAACGCCTCTGCCCCACGGTGGGCGCCAAATGTAGCAAGGTCTCTGGCCTCCTTCAGTCTAATGAGAACCTTCGGGGCCAGAGATAGCTGACATCCTTCTGTATATGGTGGGTTGTGAGGCATAGTGGGTGCAAGGTGGATAAAGTCATTGGGCGCCAGACGCATCTTGAATGCAAAAGAGATGTTTGTTTCTCTTACAAACTTTTATGGGGCAAAGAGGGTTAGGGCCAGGACACCCTTAAGTAAGTGCAAGTTCAATAAGCAGACTCCGAGACTTCAATAGGAGGACAGCCGTGCAGGGAAAGGCCTCCAGCAAGACGCAACATCTGCACGTGCTGGAATGCTGTCTCCTATGGTAACAGTCTTTAACAGTTCCTAACACAAAGTGTAACAGTTCCTTCACCTTCACTACACTTCTCCTTGTAGTTCTTCAGCACACTGAGCTCCCGGTCTTTCACTAGACCCTCTGATTCACTGCCACTGAATCCCTTGAGCGCCTGCAATCTTCACGATGGTATCTTCCTCAAGCATTACCCTGCCTCTCTGCTGGGTCCCTAGCTTGGCACTCCCGATACTTCTCAAGCTTCACCCCACTGGCCTGCTCGGTCCCTGGCTTGGCACACAAGGCTGCTCTGTAAGCGCCACCTCCGCTGGCTGGGTCCATGACTTGATCACCGCCTGAAGTTTCCAGATTCTCCACCGTGCCTGTTCGGTGAGAATAGTGCTCTGGTACTTGCTTCAGTTACTCACTGTGGTCCCTGGTAATAAGGCGGATGGTCCCCTCTACCTCCGACCACGACAGGTTCTCTGGCCGGCAGAACCATCAACTCTGGTTGGACTGCAAGCCGCAGTCCCAACCCTGCGCTGCTCTCTTGCTTATGGATAGGCCCTCAGACAGCCTAGCAGCCAGATGCCCCTGGAATAGGCCCAATCTCCAGCCTAGCAGCCTGTGGCAATACAACACACGTCCACCCAGACAGCCATTCAGGTGGCTCAGAACATAGATCACCTGACTCCACCCAAATATATAGGCTCTCCCAGCACGCCAAGGGATCCCTGCCCATTGGCTGAGATACCCCATATACCAATAACCTGACCTTAGGTTGCACTTCTCATATCTAGTACCACCAAGTACCCGGCCACCCATTGGTGGAAGAGACAAGCGCAACAAGGCCAAACTTAGGGAGAAATCAATAGATCTCTAACAATCAACCAGGATAACTACTCCTGGCAAGGAAATTTGTGAGGGGCAACCCTGCCTAAACTCCAGGGTGCTACATGTGAATTTGTTGCAGGCACCGGCATTCATTACGCAGTGGAACGGCAAAATTCTAAAAGGTGGACCGGAAGCCGACCTAGATGGACGCTTGAGCCGTCTGCTCTCTCTAAGCCCGCAGCTAAAGACTAATTTGGGGATGCTACGCTACAGCTACATGGGCAGATCCAAGGCCCCCCGATCCGCTAAAGCCCGGGGATCATCACAGCCACCACCCGGCTCATCATCGGACCTCCGGTCCTTCTTCCCGCAGACCGACAGTCTGTCTGGCAGCACAGCCAACATGGCGCCAGAGGCCTCGGCGGCCCGCTCCAGGCTCTCCACACAGCTCTCCCAGCCGGACCTGAACTCACACCGAGTCCCGGAAAGCACACCGCCAGCCCTGCAACGCATCACAGGCATCTCCTCTCCTCTGGAAACGGTGAGCTCGATTTGCCCTGGCCATCCCGGGACCTCGCCACGTGATCCCCCAGCCGCCATATTCGGCCCCCCTCCCTCCCTCTACACTCAATGCTCGAAGGCCTTCCCGCGCCTACTGCGGACAGCCTCCGATCCCTGCTTGCCGGGGGATGCCCCGGGATCCCTGTCATCCTCTGACATCTCAGCGGACTTTCCGGCCCTGCCGGACCCAAGATTCCCGGCCTCCAATACCTCACCTGGACCTGGTGATCCCGCAGCGGCCTTCAATTCCCTCATGCCTGGCTCACCCCCACCTAAAGCGCAGAGACTTTCATTTTCTCAAGCACTGAGCACCCCTAAAGAGCAGGCCGCACATCCTGCCAATTCAGGCCGAAGAGACCCAACATCTGTCCCCCAATGTTATGCTCTGGAAGAGGTCGAGGCCCCCACACATACCCAGGGGCAGCCCTGGGGAACTATATGGACTGCATCCCCACAATCCATACCTGCCATGCGAGATGAAGCTGCACTGCAATTACAACACCAGCAAGCATCTCATCAACGACCACTACAGCAAAGCCCACCACCAGTCCCCCATCACCCACTTCCTAATGAGTGGTACTCCTATTTACAGGCGATGCCTACCAAAGATGACTTTAAACAGCTGATCGCAGACGTGAAATCCACCTGTCGCTCAGAAATACAGATACTACAAACAGGCCTTAAACACCTAGCTGACAGGGTGGAAATGGCCGAGGAGGAAATTCAAGAGACTAAACTAGCAGTCCATAGGACTCAACTTCAAGGAGCAGATCACCGCATCCAACTAAGGGAAATGCAGCGTCACCTTGAGGACTTGGATAATAGGGGGCGCAGAAATAATATTCGAGTGCGAGGAGTTCCGGAGACGGACGGTCCGGAGGACATCCACAACAAATTACAACACATATTTACATATTTACATATTTACATATTAACAATCTACTTGAGGACCCCCTAACCAATCGTATCGACATGGATAGAGCCCACCGGGCTCTCCGCCCCAAGAATCTCACCTCCAAACCAAGGGACATTATTTGCAGAATAAGCTCATACCCCTTAAAGGAGGACATTATGCGTCAATCCCGTCTGACACGTAAGGTAACCTTCCAGGATGCACATCTGCAACTATTTCCAGATCTCTCCTGGATAACCCTACAGAAGCGCAGACTCTTGCAACCTCTTCTACGTATCCTTCAAGAAGAAAATATCCCCTATCGGTGGGGATTTCCCTTTACCCTTACAGCCAAGAATCAAGGCAGATCTGCCGTTCTACGATATCCAGAAGATCTAACCAATTTCTGTGACGTCTTGGGGATTAGCCCCCCTCAACTCCCGGATTGGGACTTAGTAACTATCCCACCACCACCGCCTACAATGTGGCAGAAGGTTCCCTCCTCTAATCGCACCCGGAAGGATGGTACCCCTCACAAGAGTTCCAAATCCAGAAATGGCTGAAATGAGCTCATAATTTTTTCTTGGATCCTTAAATTCATAGATGCTCAGCCATTTTACTAGGCTGATAGATCTGTCCTGGACATTTTGTTCACTCAGTCCCAAATTTTTTGCCTCAGTTTTTTCATTTCTAAGTTTGCTTTTGTTTTACTTTATGGGCATGTCTCCGTCGAGGCTTGAGAGCGTAGGTGATCTTTTTGCTCACCAACCCCTCCCCTAATTAAGTGATGATTGTCACGATAGTTTTGATAATATCTTGTTATATGACCAACCTAGGGCTCCCTTGCATCCGCCTGACCTACTCTGCTAGAGCGGAGTTGGGCGGATCCTTGGGAAACCGTACTGACCTAGGTCCATCGACCTTTCAAGGTCAGCTGAAAATACTTTTTTGGCTCTGTCCTGTTTTGTTTAACACTAACCTTTGTTTCTTCTTTCCAGTCTCCTCTTCTCTCATTGTCTTCTCCCTGCTCCTGAGTGACTCTCTACATGGACCGTGGGTTAGGTCCAGATCCCTCACCGGAGGTTGCCCGCTTCCAATCCCAGGATCCACGGCTGTCGTCTTCAACCCAGGTAACATGAGCTCCCTCCCCTTCCTAACTAGAGACCATGGCTAGGATATTTTCATTAAATGTCCATGGATTAAATTCCAATAAAAAGAGTCATCTGGCACTGAGGGAATTTAAACAATCTGGGGGGGCACCTTTGCTTTCGCATTCAAGCAATTCCCAAACAGCTACCTTTCCTCAGGACCACATAAACAAGCAGGGGTGGCCATACTCATTAAGCAAGGTTCCCCATTTGTATATGAGAGTCACTATGGTGATCCACACGGTCACTATATTATTGTTAGGGGTCGTGGCAGTCCCGGGAGATCACCCTGTGCACTCTGTACACACCTAATGTCAAACAACATAGATTTCTATCTAAAATGTTTGCACGTCTTTTTCGCTCGGAACACGGGATCTTGGTGGTGGGGGGAGACTTCAACTTAATTCACTCCAGAAATGCCGACCGCCTTGTGGTGGATCCCCGGGCACCATCAGCTCGAGCCATTAGAGACTCGAAGCTCTTCCGCCAACTACTTAGGAAACATGCTCTCTTTGATGCCTGGAGGGCCCTCCACCCAGGGGACCGGCGGTACACCTTCTACTCAGCTCCCCATAAAACCCACACCAGGATCGACTACTTCTTTGTTAATAACTCTACTCTTAGAATAGCTTGTGAAGCCAGGGTGCTTCCGATCTCCTGGTCTGACCACGCCCCGATTACACTCACATTAGACGTGGAATCCCCCAACCCCAGACCTTACAACTGGAGACTAAACACTTTTCTCCTTCAACATCCTCAGTCAACCACGGAATTAACCTCTTCCCTGAAATTTTACTTTAAGGAAAACAATACCCCTGACATTTCTCCTGCTACACTATGGGAAGCCCATAAGGCGGTCATCAGGGGTAAATGCATAGCCCTATCGTCGGCCATGAAATAAGACGCACTAGCCACAAAATACCGAACTGAGAAGGAACTACAAGTTCTAGAGACACAGCTTCAAACATCCCCTACTGTACCCCTTCTCAGGAAGATTATTAAGCTTAGGACGATTCTGAGGGACTTTGCACTGGGACAAGTGGAAAAAGCCCTGCTTCGGTTAAAGCAGGTGTACTACGATAGGGGAAACAAGGCACATTCCTTGCTGGCAAAAAAGCTGCGGGAGGACTCCCTTAACTCAACGGCCCACCAAATTAAGAATAAAAAAGGTTGTTTGCTATCCCATCCCAAAGATATTGCACATGCTTTTGCAGACTTCTACACCGACCTATATAACAATCCAGACATCCCAAAAAATCCCCCAGCCCCAGAGATCTCACTTAGATTACATCGTTATCTAGAACAAAGTGGTGTCCCCCGCCTACAAACTACAGACTTAGAGGCCCTAAACGCACCTATTACAGAGGAAGAAATAGAGCTTACGATCAAATCACTGCCATCTCGTAAATCACCAGGCCCTGACGGCCTACCATACGAATACTATAAAACTTTCCTCCCGCTCCTACTCCCATATATGAGCAGACTTTTCAACGCCTTTCTCCGGGACACTCCGGTCCCAGCTGACATGCAGAGATCGTTTATTACCTTGATTCCCAAACCAGACAAAGACCCCGTATTATGTGCTAATTATCGACCCATTGCCCTTCTAAATTCCGATTTAAAAATTTTCACAAAACTACTCTCAATCCGCCTGAATGTAGTTCTCCCCTCTCTCATACATAAAGACCAGGTAGGTTTCGTGCCGCTTAGACAAGCGGGGGATAACACGAGGAAAGTGATCGACCTAGTGGACGTGGCGAATAGGGAGGACTCGGCGTCTCTGCTTCTAAGCCTGGACGCCGAAAAAGCCTTTGACCGTCTAGGTTGGCCCTTCCTGTTCGCCACCCTACAGCCCAACATTGCCTTTTCAGCCCCGTTCCCAATACACAACGGTACACGGCAGGGGTGCCCCCTTTCTCCCCTACTGTTCGCGCTATGTGTGGAACCTTTAGCAGCCCACATCCGAGGTAACCCGGATATCCACGGGATATCAGTCCGAGGTAGGGAGTTTAAAATTTCATTGTTTGCTGATGATATCATTATGACCCTGACACAACCCAGAATTTCCCTCCCGAATCTCCACGCCAAGCTGGATAAATATGGGGCCCTATCAGGCTATAAAATTAATGCGTCCAAATCAGAAGCCCTCCCAATAAATATCCCTGAATCAGAAATCATACACTTACAGGCCAACTTCCCATATCACTGGAAAACTATATCTTTAAAATATCTGGGAATCCGCATTACTCCAACATTCGCAACTCTCTATCAGGAAAACTCCCCCCCCCCCCCTATTTCACTCTATCAGAGCCATGCTCCTCAGATGGAAAAAACACCACCTCTCCCTCCTGGGACGGATAGCGTCCATTAAAATGGCGATCCTCCCGAAACTACTCTATTTATTTCAAACATTACCCATTTCAGTTCCATACAAACACCTCAGAAAACTTCAGACAGATCTACTTAAATTTGTCTGGAATCATAAAAAGCATAGAATTCCCCAATCAGTCCTTATGGCAGCTCGGTCTGATGGTGGGCTCGCATTACTGAATCTAATTAAATATTACCAAGCCACTCAACTCAGAGCTATAATCTCATGGTCCACCCAGTGGTCCTACAATAAGTGGACAGAAATCGAGAAGATCTGGCTGGCCCCAACCCACCCAAATAGCTTGCTCTGGTGTGCGGACACGGAGGTGCCCCCTGAACGTCTATTAGGAGCTATGTCCCAACTCTGTAAGATGTGGAAAGCACTGTGCTCCCCACATGGCCTCTCCTCTGAAAAATCGCTCTTAACTTCCTTTATCTGCAACCCTAAAGTGCCGGATAGCCTCACACACCAGATGTCCTACCCATGGTCCTCACGGAACCTGTTCCACTTCGGCAACATAATAGACCCTAGAACACGTAGGCTATTATCCTTCTCCGAACTCCAAACTAAATATGATATACCACGCCAAGCTTTCTATAGCTACTTACAGATCCGCCACTATGCCCTGACCATAGCGCCTGACCTGCGATTTTCCCCCTTAACCCCATTTGAAAACTTGGTTATGACAGGTTTGACACAGAGGGGACTGATTTCTGATATCTATAAAATCCTAAATTCTTACTCAGTAGAGGCGCAAGGCAAACACCTCTACATGATTAAGTGGGAGAAAGCCCTTAAGGAGGAACTATCCACGGAACAATGGCGGGCGATATGGTCTCAGGCAGCGAAAAGTTCAATTTGCACATTGTATAAAGAAAACGCATACAAAATAATTTTCTTCTGGTACATGACCCCAGATGTACTTCATGCCATTTACCCCACTAGCTCAGATCGATGCTGGAGATGCTCGGGAGCCAGGGGTACCCTTCTTCACATTTACTGGGAGTGACCCCAAATTGTCACCTTCTGGGGAAAAGTTCAGCAGATACTGACCAATCTCTTGGGAAAATCACTTCCTATGACCCCTAAATTTTTCTTATTAGGCCTATCCCCACTAAAGATTTCAAAAACCAATACAAAACTAGTACGCCATATTTTAACGGCCGCACGATGCCTTATAGCATTGAATTGGAAAAAGAAACCCCCCCTACCCCTGAGGCATTGTATGCGAGGATTAATGATGTGGAATTGATGGAGAAGATGACGGCCAGGATGCAGGACAGATTAGAAGCCCACGATAAGGTCTGGGAGCTGTGGCACCTCCAGGAGGACTCTTTATAAACGGATCATTGACTTACTCAGGTGACTTTACTTCTCTTCTTTCCCTATTCTTTTCTCTCTTTTTTCTTTTTTTTTCTTTTCTTCTTCTCTGTCTTCTCTTGCTCTTATTACATAAGTTATTCTTGTTATCAGATATGAGAGGTTTACCCTTAATTTGCGATGCTGAGAAGCTGTTATAACCATGCTGGCTTAGAAGCCATAACTCTCTCGCAACACACTAAGGAAAATACTACATATACCTGTACTTGTTTGTTTAACACCATGTATCACAGTTTTCTATTACTTCTCCCGTTGTATTCTATGCAATGTAAACTTTGGTAACAGAATAAAATAAAAATGTTATTGAAAAAAAAAAAATTCTAAAAGGTGTCATGGATACTTTTTTTTTATGAATTTCCAAGTATATTTTTATAGATCCCCCTTCCAAACCTATGATCTTGAAGAAGTAGTAATCAGGAATAAGGCCACAGTTATCATCAGGTTATCTCTCTCTCAAATAAATCAGCATCTGCTTTGGCAAATTACTTTTATATTCATAAAGGCTAACACCAATAAACAGCCTGAAGAAACTAACAAATGGCTTCTTGGAATGAAATGCATCTTCTGTCTCCATCTGCTAGTGATAGTTTCACACTTTGAAAGGGAAGCTGGAATTTCCCTCTAAGGGTTGCACATTTTTCCAGGAATGACATGTCTTGCAGCAGAACATATTGTCTGAGCTCTTCTGAAGAGACTTTACTATGCAATATTAGTTCACATTTAATGAGTTCACTCCTCAGCATTGTTTACATAGACAGATCGCAGTTCTGTGTCTTTTCTTCACAATTGGCTGATGCCGGCGAACATCGAGTCCACATTACCTGCCGAGCGCGCCCCCTACCCGGAAGTGTCGGATCGCATATATATATACACATGATCCGGCACACAGATGCAGCCCTTTATCAGTAAAACGGTGCGGACCTGAGCTAGTTAAAGGCTAGGTTCACCTTGTATGTGATTTTGCATAAATGTGCATTTACTTATTTACTATTTACAGGAGCCTTCAGAGCATCATACCCACAATCAGCAGATCACAGGTGCAATGTCAGGCTTCCTCTAGCTTTGTGCCTGTACCTCTGTACAGGCTTACTGTTACAAAGCTAGAGGAAGAATAAATTAACTACGAGCATGCTGATCAAGGGGGGAACAAGGTGGGGTGCTTAATAGTAACACGTTACAAGCTAAATACAGATGTAACATGTTACTAAAGGTGAACTTATCCTTTAAAGCCCAACTCCGAGTACAAAAAAATAACCCTTTAATTGAGGGGCTCCCACACTGCTAGGGTTAAACGCTCAATAAAGTGTAACTTTACTCAGAAAATTAAGTCATCACTTCAGGCTGGCCCCTTTTTGCAGGTTTAGCTATGTAAAACATTAAAGTGTCTATATTGTTTAACCACTTCGCTACCCGCCCATAGTCAAATGACGGCCTGAGATGGTATCTCCCATCCTGGGTGGCCGTCATATGACGTCCTGGGCTTCCCGGCTGTCTAGGGGGCCGCGGGGCACCCGCGATTGCCCGTTAACCAAACAGGACCATGGATCTGTGTGTGTAAACACACAGATCCACATCCTGTCAGGTGAGAGGTGACCAATCTGTGTTCCCAGTACAGAGGAACACTGATCGGTCTCCTCCCCTTGTGAGTCCCCACCTCCTACAGTTAGAATCACTCCCCTAGGAAACACATTTAACCCCTCGTGTCCCCCTAGTGGTTAACCCCTTCCCTACCTGTCACATTTATACAGCAATCAATGCAATTTTATAGCATTGATCGCTGTATAAATGTGAATGGTCCCAAAAATGTGTCAAAAGTGTCCGATGTGTCCGCCATAATGTCGCAGTCACGAAAAAAATCGCAGATCGCTGCTATTACTAGTAAAAAAAAAAAAATAAATACATTTTTTTTAAAATGCCATAAATCTATCAAGTATTTTGTAGATTCTATAACTTTTGCGCAAACCAATCAATATATGCTTATTGCGATTTTTTTTACCAAAAATATGTAGAAGAATACGTATCGGCCTAAACTGAGGAAAAAAATTATTTTTTTTAAAAAAAATTGGGATATTTATTATAGCAAAAAGTAAAAAAATATTGTGCTTTTTTCAGCGCAAAAAATAAAAACCGCAGAGGTGATCAAATACCACCAAAAGAAAGCTCTATTTGTGGGGAAAAAAGGACGTCAATTTTGTTTGGGTACAACGTCGCACGACTGTGCAATTGTCGTTTAAAATGCGACAGCGCTGAAAACTAAAAATTCGTCTGGGAAGGAAGGGGGTGAAAATGCCCTGTATTGAAGCGGTTAAAATCCATTAATACACCCTGCTCTGCATAAGCTCAGTTGCTCTTTATTTTTTGGCACTGTTTCGAAAATCAGAGTCACTAAAGGCCGATCTGCTGACAGCCGAAAGATTAACTGCTGCTCAGGGGCTCTGGGCTTCCCCAAAATGGCAGCCTCCAGCAAGAAGAAACGGGAACAATGTAGGAGGCAATATACAATACCCACTCATTTTGGTGGAATAATTATTAATGTGGAATGTATGTTCCTTGCTAAAGAACATTATTTTTATCAAGTTGTTATGGGTAAAGTTCTGCTTTAAGTCCAGAGGGTTGCAAAAGAGGATGTATTTATTAAATAAAAATGTTGGGACTTTATATGAGACAATGACTGCTATAGAGTTAGTGTGTTTCCGTCCCTGAATCATAAGGAAAAGAGGGGGGGGGGTGTTGGGACTTGGGACCACCAGCACCAAAATTAATCAATTAGTATGTATTATTTATTGGTGCACATGGATGTATGTGGGACAATAAATACAAATATAAAAATATACAATATATAACATAAAATAAATACATACAGTGAGTACACCCCTCACATTTTTGTAAACATTTTATTCTATTTTTATTATGTGACAGCACTGAAGAAATTACACTTTGCTACAATGTAAAGTAGTGAGTGTACAGCTTGTATAACAGTGTAAAACAAAAGTGAGTACACCCCTAAGTGAAAATGTCAAAATTGGGCCCAATTAGAGTTGAAAATATTTTTATTGTTATAAAACAACAAAAGGATTAATACATTTGACAAAAAGTAAAACATATTGAAAGATCAATCAGCGAGCAAAATGGCTATCGCCCACAGCTAAGCTGATAATTATTAGGTAAATTTTAATATAGATAGATCATGTCAAATATCAGGAAAGAAGGTCAGGAAGAAAGAGAAAAAGAATAATTAGGAAATGAGTAGGGGGAAGAAAAAAAAAGAAAAAGGAGGGAAAAGGAGGGAAGAGAAGGGAGAGGGGGTTCTGCTGGCTGGAGTTGAGAAGGAAGGACTCCAAATCCCTAGACATGGTCAGGGGATCAGCTTATGTTTAAATTTATAGGGGAAGCTGTAATTTAGGGGGCAGGGAGCAAAGAAGACAGCATATCTGAGGCGGAGAAGCGCCGCCAGACCGACCATAAAATTGTGAATTTCTCGTAGGTGTCATTGTCAAGCGCCAGCATCTCCTCCATTCGCATGATATCATTCATGGTGGAGGTCCAGAGAGACAATGGGGGGGTAGTCGCTGTCTTCCAGAAAAGGGGTATGAGTTGGCGAGCTGCTGACAGGAAAAAACGTAAAAGATTGCGCTTTTGAGAGGCTATTGAACCTGGCAGAATAGATAGGAGGGCTATTTCAGGGGTCAAGTGTAGAGGATCATCGTAAATTTTTTCATAAACCAGGGATACCTGATTCCAGAAGGGCCGGATCCGATCACATTCCCACCAGATATGTAGATACGACCCTGTTGTAAGGGAACAACGCCAACACAGATTTGAGGTTGAGGGGAAGATTTTCTGTAGAGAGGCGGGGTCCCTATACAACCTCGCCATGACCTTAAAGTTTTTTTCTTGTGAATAGCATGAGATTGAGGACTTATGCGCGAAATTGAACGCAGTTTGCCAATCCGCTCTGGAGATGGTCTTTCCCAGGTCTGCCGACCATACTCTAGTGTAGGTGGGTAGGTCTTTCTGTGTAAGAGATTGAATAAGACTGTAGATATGTGAGAGCAGGTGTCTAGGTAATTCTTGCAAAGAGCTGAGGTGTTCAAAGTCAGTCAGGGGGCGATGAACCTGAGAGGAAGTGAAAAGATGTTTGGTGAAGGTGGAAAGGTGTAAGGAAGTGAGCCAGTCTCTGTTCCCAGTAGGGATGTTAGGTGATCCATTGTCTGCCCGGATAAAAGAGTGTGCTTGGGGCCAAGAGGAGCGGGAGAGAGAACCAATAGCATGAGCTCCTATACCTTGTGGGAAGGCCGGGTTATCGAAAAGTGGTGATAAGGGAGATGGGTCTGAAGATAGAATCTCGCATAGACCTCTCTTGTACCAAAGTATGAGGGCAGCTGTGGTAAGGGGTGATGAATCTGCCAAAACTGGTAAGTTACGTTTATAGCCCCACAGTAGAGCCCTAAGGTCAACGGGGGGACATATCCTGTTCAACCATAACCGACGCTTTTTGGGAGGGTCGTGGGAACCAATCAAGGATACGTGCCATTACTGTGGCTTTATAATAAAGCTCAAAGTCAGGTAGACCTGTACCTCCTTGCAGTTTTGGTCGGGTGAGTAACTTAAATTTGATTCTCGATAACCCTTTATTCCACAGGAAGCGAATGGAGAGAGAGCGTAGAGTAGAGAAAAAGGGTTTGGGAACTGTGATCGGGATGGTCTGAAATAGGTAGAGCAATTTGGGTAAGGTGTCCATCTTAAGGGTGTTTATGCGTCCAAACCAGGGAATGGGTTTGTCTCCCCAGGAGGCAAGATCTTTACGGAGTCGAGAGAGGAGGGGGATGTAATTCAGTGTAAAGAGAAGTGATAGGTTAGCTGGTATGGTTACGCCTAAATACTTAATGCCCTTGGTCTGCCAGTGAAAGGTATAGTTAGATTTGAGGGAGGACAATGTGGGAGCAGAGAGAGAGACATTAAGCGCTTCAGTCTTGGAGATATTGAGTTTAAAATTACTCAAACTTCCGAAACGTTGGAACTCCGAGAGCAAGGAGGGGAGAGTAATATGTGGTTGGCGTGCGTAAATGAGTAGATCATCGGCGTAAAGTGCAAGTTTATGGTGTGCGGAAGGCGTGTGTATGCCTTGTATGGAATCATTTTGGCGAATGGCACATGCTAGATGTTCCATTACTATAACAAAAAGAAGGGGTGAGAGGGGGCATC
Source organism: Lithobates septentrionalis (assembly GCA_037952835.1). NCBI lineage: Eukaryota > Metazoa > Chordata > Amphibia > Anura > Ranidae > Lithobates > Lithobates septentrionalis. The sequence continues at coordinate 1,896,258 of JBBDGP010001130.1, forward strand.
CCTGGCGAGTCCCATCGGAGATGTCAAATGCAGCTGAAGGAGTACCATTAACCAGGACCGAAGCTGAGGGATTGGAGTAGAGTGACATAATTTTGGAGATGAAAGGGGATCCCAACCCAATTTGCTCAAGGGAAAGTTTTAAGAAGCGCCAGTTAACCCGATCGAAAGCCTTCTCGGCATCAAAGGAGAGAAGGCAGATCTGTTGATGGTGGCGTTGGGCATAGGAGATGAGGTTAATGGTTTTGGTGGTGTTGTCTCGTGCCTCTCTACCCGGGACGAAGCCCACCTGGTCTCTATGTATGATCCCGGGGAGAGAGGGAGAGAGACGATTGGCGAGGATTTTGGCAAAGAGCTTAAGGTCAATGTTCAGAAGCGATATCGGGCAGTAACTGCTGCATTGGGAGGGGTCCTTATTGGGTTTTGGTAAAATGGAGACATTGGCTGAGAGGAGTGCTTTGTAAGGGAGAGTGGTATCATCTATGGAATTGAAGGCCTTAGTGAGAAACGCTACCAATAAGGGTGCAAAGGTTTTGTAAAACCTCGGAGAGTAGCCATCGGGGCCTGGACATTTGCCCGCTTTTAATTCCTTGATGGCGCCAAGGAACTCCGGTTCCAACAGAGGACCATCTAAGTCCGCGGACGTCTGGGGGTCAATCACAGGTAGTGCTGTTTCCATTATATAGGTCTGCATTGGGTCTTGGGATGGGGGCAGAGAACTCGGTGGGGAGGGTTGCGGCAGATTATATAACTGGGCATAATAGTCTTTAAATGTGGTGGATATGTCTTTGCAACCAAAAACTTTAGTCTGGTCTGGTTTGGTGATGAAGGGAATGGGAAGATGTGGAGCCCTGGGATGAATAACCCGTGCCAGATGTTGGCCGCATTTATTGGCTATATTTATTGGAGTAAATCCCGACGGGAGTTGAAAAGGGCCACAAAAATGGAGGGGTCCAGATTTGATTTGTGTAGGGATTCAAGATCTGAGATGTTGGTCAGGAGGCGCTTGATGTCGTCAGACCTGATCTTTTTCAAACGAGAGCCGTTCTGAATTAGGACGCCCCTGACCACACACTTCAGCGCCTCCCATTGGTTAAGTGGAGAAGTTGTATCTGCTGTGTGGTCAATTTTAAAGTTATGAATTGCTTTGGAAACTTCAGCGATGCATACTGAGTCTCGTAAGAGATTATCATTGAGGCGCCAGGAATGCCCCCTGCGAAACTGTGGGGGTCAGGCGAAAGACAAATATACCGGGGCATGGTCAGACCAAAGGGCATGTCCTATGGAGGTTAGTAAAGGTGTATCTAGGAGGGATTGGGAGATGAGAAAATAGTCCAGTCTGCTATATGAGTTGTGTGCTATAGAGAAGTACGTGAAATCTCTGTCAGTAGGGTGATGTATGCGCCACACGTCCACTAATTGATAAGAATGTAAAAGAGATTTAATGTGTGAGAGTGAGGTCGTGGACATGGAAGACTTACCAGTAGAGGTGTCAGCAGACGAGGAAAGGGCCACATTGATGTCTCCTCCAACGATAATACTAGAGCCTCCAAAAGAGGTCAGTCTGGCAAGAGTGGATGATAGGAAGCGCGCCTGATCTGTGTTTGGAGCGTAAATGTTGGCGACTGTAAAGAGAAAATTGTTAATTTTTAGTTTGAGAAATATAAAGCGACCGTGATCATCAATATATGAGTCAATGACCTCAGGGTGAAAAGACCTATGAAACGCGATCGAAACCCCCTTGGATTTTGCAGCGGGATTGGTACTGTGAAACCAGGTGGTATAGAATCGACTGCGCATCATGGGTATGGAATCAGTCCTGAAATGGGTTTCTTGTAATAAGAGAATATTAGTTTTTTGTTTATGGAAGTGATAAAGGATCTGGCTACGTTTTTCTGGGGTATTAAAGCCTCTACAATTGTAAGAAGCTAAATTAAGTGGTGGAGTAGCGGTCATATCAAGGTGGGTATGAGGAGAAAGGGGAGAAAAAAGAAACAACGAGAGTCCCTCGAAAATCCACCCCAGCCAGCGGGGGAGTGGAAGGGGAAGGGAAAATGGGGAGGGAGGGCATAGATGTAGTGGAGAGAGCGGAAAAAGGTAGAAGAGAAATGAAAGAAGTATCAGGGAGGAGCAAGAGAGGAGAGAGAAAGAGGAGAGAGAGCGGGGAGCAGAAAAGGGTCCCAGTATCCATGATTGTCCAATCGGTATTACAGTCTGACCTGAAAAGATCAGAGGAGGGAGCCCGGGACCCTAATCCTAGCAAATTAAACAGTATATTAGTTGTGATAAGGTAGACCACTAGGTGGTACCAGTTAATCAAAAGTTGAGAGAAAGAAAGTAAAGAAAATAAAAAACAAAACAAAAAACTGTAAAGTATAGAGTATCTGTAAACCATGGAACGGTGCCAAGCGGGGGCACCGAGTATTCCTAAGGGGGGTTAGTGTTTAGCATGGCGAGAGCTGTATTTGTAAACGTAATTAGCATATATAGGTATAGATAATAAGACATCAAAATCAGAGACACAATGGGGGGAACGCATGGGTTAATACAACATTATAAACAGTTGAGTGTACCATGAGAGCAATAATAGAATGCAAACAGGTACACCAGTACCAGGAAAAAAAAAAGGAAAAATGGTAGTTCAAAAGTAGTAATCAGGAACCTCCGGCTTGAAGAGACTGGAAGAGCAGAGGGATCAGCTTCACAACAGGTGAGGACCGCAGCAGTCCCAGAGGGCCAAGGTGGATCTTCCTGCTGCAGCTTATGAGCCATTGAGCAATTTTTTCAGAGGAACCTGGTATCTTCTAAGGCAGTGGTTCTCAACTCCAGTCCTCAGGACCCACCAACAGGCCAGGTTTGCAAGATAGCTGAAATACATCACAGGTGATATCACTTGCTGCTCAGTGATTTCAGTATTCTAGTCTGCAACTCCCCAAGGTAATACTTAAAATCTGGCCTGTTGGTGGGTCCCGAGGACTGGAGTTGAGAACCACTGTTCTAAGGCATAAGGATCCCGAACCTGGGTAACAGTAACATTAAAGGAAAGGTTTCTGTCGTCCAGTTGAAGAGAAACCATGAACAGGAACTGTTTGCTGGAAGAGGTGTGGAAAAGTGAAGGCTATCTTCAGAGGCTCGAGGGATGAAAGTCCTTAATGATCCAAGGTGGTGCAGTAGGCATTCCTACTCAGGTAGAGAGGAAAAAACAAAGATAGGAGACCAGCCGTTCCGTATAGTATAAGTCATCAGGATCTATGCGGGGTGAGGATCCAGGACGGCGCTTGCGGCTGTGTTTCTGCCACTGCGGGATGTACGGCAGGCCTGGTGTAGTTGGGGAGAAAGGCCAATCTGGCAAAGACACCTGTGGTAACTCCAGGGTGCCCAGGAATGCAGGGAGATCACCCAGCATGCGGAATGTGGCAGTCTTACCATCATGGTGCACCCGTAACTGAAAAGGAAAGCGCCATTGGTATTTTATTTGGCGTGATTGGAGAAGCTGTGTGAGAGGCTTCAGGGCCTTCCGCATGGTCAGGGTTAAACGTGAAAGATCAGGTAGTAGCATCACGGGAGTGGTATTGAAAAGAATGGAGTCCTGCACGCTGGCTGCCCGCATGATGGATTCCTTAATGTTGTAGAAGTGCACTCTGCAGAGCGTATCTCGAACGAATGAGGGGTCAGGATTCCTGGGACCTGAGGTCCTGTGGACCCGGTCTAGTTCAAGTGGGTTATCTTTGGGTAATTGTAAGAGCTGATTAAAAATGGCCGTTACCGCTGCCCTCAAGTCCTTGGGTTCCACAGATTCAGGGATGCCGCGTATGCGAATATTATTACGCCTGTTTCTGTTCTCGATGTCATCCTGTTGAAACGCAAGGTGCTGCAGCATAGTTGTGTGGGAGTTAAGTATTTCCTCATGCTTCTGAACAGAAGCATGGAGTGTCTCTGTTGTGGCTTCAATGTCCTCAAAACGAACACCAATGTCCCTTTTAAGCTCAGAAATCTCCTGTTTGTAGGTTTTTTCTATGCGGTGTACACACTGCTCAAAATCAGCCTTGGTAGGAAGAGACCGCATGTAGTTGTTCATGGATCTCATCTGGGATTCTAGATCCCATCCATCTGCAGAGCCTATGGATGCAGTGGAACGGCACCTGGAGAGGCTGGGGGGAGAAACTGGAGGCACAGGGGTAGTGTGAGATGTCTGCGAGCAGGCCATAGTGTCCAGGGCTGACTCGGAGCGGGCCGGGGACGGAGGCGCCGACGCCATCTTGGATCTCGGCTGGCGCTGGGCCGCGGCCGAAGATCGGGTGAAAAAGTTCCCCAAATCCCCTCCTGGACGGGAACCCCCCGTTCCCTGTTGGTCCCGGTACTTAGCTTTCCCCATCGGAGTCGTTTATACCGCCTGGTTCGGTTCAGAAACGCCCTGTAGAGCCGCGGGACCCGGGAGCTGTGGAACAGCACGTCCTTTCACTCCATGCGTCAGGCCACGCCCATCAAAATTGGGCCCAATTAGCCATTTTCCCTCCCCGGTCTTATGTTACTCGTTGCAAGGTCTCAGGTGTGAATGGGGAGCAGGTGTGTTAAATTTGGTATTATTACTCTCACTTTCTCATACTGGTCAATGGAAGTTCAACATGGTACCTCATGGCAAAGAACTCTCTGGGGATCTGAAAAAAAGAATTGTTGCTCTACATAAAGATTGCCTAGGCTATAAGAAGATTGCCAAGACCCTGAAACTGAGCTGCAGCACGGTGGCCAAGACCATACAGCGGTTTAACAGGACAGGTTCCACTCAGAACAGGCCTCACTATGGTCGACCAAAGAAGTTGAGTGCACGTGCTCAGTGTCATATCCAGAGGTTATCTTTGGAAAATAGACGTATGAGTGCTGCCAGCATTGCTGCAGAGGTTGAAGGGGTGGGGGGTCAGCCTGTCAGTGCTCAGACCATACGCCACACGCTGCTTCAAACAGGTCTGCATGGCTGTCTTCCCAGAAGGAAGCCTCTTCTAAAGGTAATGCACAAGAAAGCCCGCAAACAGTTTGCTGAAGACAAGCAGACTAAGGACATGGATTACTGGAACCATGTCCTGTGGTTTGATGAGACCAAGATAAACTTTTTTGGTTTGGATGGTGTCCAGCGGCAACCAGGTAAGGAGAACAAAGACAAGTGTGTCTTGCCTACAGTCAAGCATGGTGGTGGGGGTGTCATGGTTTGGGGCTGCATGAGTGCTGCCGGCATTGGGGAGCTACAGTTCCTTGAGGGAACCATGGTTGCAAGGGATTAACATATAGGATTTGATTTATTAGATATTTGCATGAAATTCAGTAAATGGAAGTGGGATGTTGGAACGCACATGGATACACCATAATGAGGTTTGGAACGCACGTGGGTCCGCCATTTTGGCCGAACCCGGAAGTGCATGACAATTTTTGATACGAGCTGGATTCTCATCAAGGGGGCCACGGTATCTATATTAAGGGGCATGGCAGCAGTGGGTGGGTACCCCAGATGAAGTCTTGTAAGACGAAGCGCGTCGGGAGACTCCACTGCCTGCCATAATTTTACATTAAGCGCTTTTTTACTACAGAAATGTAAGTGGTTTACCTTTTTTTAATAAATTTGTTTTACAAACGGTATTATGCTATGTGGCCCCTTTTTATTTCATATGGGCTATTCCCCTGAGACGGTCCATTGGACGGGTTGCCATCCATTATAAAGAGGGTTCCCTTACGGTTCCGGACAAGTTTGGAGTTCCGCTGTCATCCAGTTGAGAGGTCCCCTTTTATTACCAGTTGGTGATACAAGCCTGGTTGACTCATTGAGCATACGTTCCTATGAGTCCAACCCCTCTGGTAAGCCTTCATTCTTTCCGTGTGGAGGGTTTGTCACACTCACTTTTCCGCATGAGTTATCCACGTGGTGATTAGGATGTTGCATGTAACCATTGGATTATGAATAATTTTCCGCATTCAAAGTGACATCTGAAGATTACCAGAGACTGTGTTTTGTGCACTAAGAATTGATTAAGACTCCTTTCCTTTTCTTTCTTAATCTTCGTTATGTATATGTAACATTATAAGCTTGTAATACTCTAAGCGCTACACTTGTTTGTGAACATGTACTGTGACATACTGAAGCAGAGCATGATCCCCTCCCTTCGGAGACTGGGCCGCAGGGCAGTATGCCAACATGATAACGACCCCAAACACACCTCCAAGACGACCACTGCCTTGCTAAAGAAGCTAAGGGTAAAGATGATGGACTGGCCAAGCATGTCTCCAGACCTAAACCCTATTGAGCATCTCTGGGGCATCCTCAAACGGAAGGTGGAGAAGCTCCGTGATGTCGTCATGGAGGAGTGGAAGAGGACTCCAGTGGCAACCTGTGAAGCTCTGGTGAACTCCATGCCCAAGAGGGTTAAGGCAGTGCTGGAAAATAATGGTGGCCACACAAAATATTGACACTTTGGTCCAAATATTGACATTTTCACTTAGGGGTGTACTCACTTTTGTTGCCAGCGGTTTAGACATTAATGGCTGTGTGTTGAGTTATTTTGAGGGGACAGCAAATTTACACTGTTATAAAAGCTGTACACTCAAGACTTTACATTGTAGCAAAGTGTCATTTTAGCCATGGTGGCAAAGTTTGCCCCAGTCTGGCCAATCTTGTTATGTCCAGATGGGAGCTAGAGATGATTTTTGGTAAACGGTGGACCAATCTAATTTTTTATAAACGCTATATTGATTACATCTTGTTTTTATGGAAGTCATTAGAAGAATTTATGACAGTGTTGAATCAAAATGAACATAATATAAAATGATTTTTTTTATAGTAAAAGGGAAATATATTTCTTCAATTTAAATATCTCTGTCAAAAATGGGGAAATATTCACTAAATCCTTTTTTAAGACATCTGACATGAACAGTTACATCCCCCTTAATAGTTGCCATCACCCTAAATAGCTACAAAATATACCTAATGGACAATTTATGTGGATGAAACTTAACTGTAAGGATAATAGTGATTATATTATACAATCAGGAGTAGTTAAAAATTGATTTTCAGAAAAACGATATAATGAGGAATCTCTTGATGTCATCATCATCAAGGAGAAAACAGAACTGGAGAGATAGACATTAATAGCACCAAAGAATCATAGTAAGGCCAAAAAAAAAGGTTTTATCCTTGTATTAAGTGCATTATATGTACTCTTGGGAAGAGGAGACTACGTAACGTGGAACACTTGTCCTCTAATTCTACAAGTATTATGACATAGATTTGTTTATTTGTTGTGACACAAAGTACGTTGTATATTTACTAGAATGTACATGTGGCAAACAATATGTGGCAGTGAGTTGAATTCTTCTAAATACCAGTAAATTATCATACAGCAGCAGATTCAGGTACAAAAAGCACAGTACACTGCATTTCCCTGATCATCGTTACCAGAAGAGATGTCACAGCAATATCAGGCAGGGATACAGGGAAAACATGTTTTCACTAGTACGGGGCTTTTTCTATCACAGATACAGTATATTACCAAAAGTATTGGGATGCCTGCCTTTACATACACATGAACTTTAACCACTTGCTGACCGGCTCACGCCGATACACGTCAGCAAAATGGCACCGCTGCGCAGAACGACATACCTGTACATCACTCGCGCCCACGTGCAGGGGGCACGTGCCCCTGCCGTGTCCGTGGGCGATTGGATTCGTTGCAGAACTGATCAGTCTTCAGGTCCAGGCCAATGATTTCTGGCCTGGGCCTGTTGATCGGTTCTGACTAATGAAATTTCTCCTCTGCCTGTGTAAGGTAAACACAGGCAGAGGAAGTGAGTTGCACCAACACTACACTACACTGACACAATACACGTAGACACACATTTCACCCCCCGATTGCCCCCCCAGTTAACCCTTCACTCCCTGTCACTGTGTCACCAATTGCAGTTTTCAGATTTTTCACTGATCACTGCATTGGTATTACTTGTGACACTAATCAGCGTTAGGGCAGTTAGTAGTAGGCCCAGGTAGCTTTAGGGTACCCCCCATTAACCCGCTAATAAAGGTTTAACCCCTTGATCACCCCCCAATTAACCCTTTCACCCCCTGTCACCAGTGTCACTAGTAGATTTATTTTCTGATCGCCGTGTCACGGGTGACGCTAGTTAGCCAGTTAGTTGGTTAATTTCACCTTCAGTTTTTTTTGCGTCAGGGTACTCCCATATATTACCTAATAAAGGTTTTAACCCCCTGGTTGTCCCCTAGTTAACCCTTTCACCCCCTGTCGCCAGGGATCACTGTATTCTGTGTCTCGGGTGACACTAGTTAGTTAGTTATTTTTTTACAGCACCAGGGTACCCGCCATATATTACCTAATAAAGGTTTAACCCCCTGATCACCCGGCGGGTGACATCAGTTAGGTTTTAGCATCAATTAGGGTCAGTGTCAATCTCAGGCAGCATTAGATTAGTGCCAGTAACACTAACAACCACGCACGCACCATACACCTCCCTTACTAGTATAGTGTCTGAACGGATCAATATCTTGTTAGCGGAATCAGCCCAGATACCTGCTAGCACCTGCGTTTAGCTCCTTCTGCCGATCCCAGCCCACCCAAGTGCAGTATCAATCGATCACTGTCACTTGAAACACAACACACATAACTGCAGCGTTCGCAGAGTCAGGCCTGATCCCTGCGAACCCTAACAGTTTTTTTTGTAGCGAATGAAGCAGTCACTGACAATCAGGTGCTCTTTTGCCTGTGAGTCGCACTAGTTGTACCTATAAATTTAGAGGCCAAAATGTCCAAACAGAGGTACACTAGTGAAGAGGCCTACACGTTGCTGAGCATGACAGAGGAGAGTGAAGGGGAAGCCGCCTCACTGGCAGATTCAGGCTCAGTTTATGGACCAGTAGACAGCAGCGGCACCCTGACAGATAGCTCTGACTACGGAGTTGTGGTCCCTGCTAAGGTCAGGTGTAGCCGACCCCATTCTTCTGTTGTTGAGGTGCAAGAACCGCAGCTCTCGTATGGAGCAGAGAGCCAGTATTAGTGCCGCTCATCCTTCTGGTGAACTAGCAAGCACCAGCGGCCTAGTACACCCTGGTCGTACATCCAGCACTGCAGTATCACGTGGTGACGTGGCGAGTCCCATAAGTGCAGTTCAAACTTGTGCGGTGGCTAGCAGTGTCCCACAGCCACCAAGAAAACAAAGACAGGCCTGTCGAGCCCATAGTACCCTTCCTGGAGAATATGCCAACCCTGATTGGGAGCCCACCACTTCTGCAGCACCCGTACTTCCCCCATTCTCTGGCCAACCCGGAATTCAGGTGGGAACAGTTGATTTTACGTCACTTGATTTTTATTCACTGTTTTTCACGGAAGATCTCTATAGATCTATTGTGGACCAAAGCAATTTGTATGCTGGTCAATTCATCGCCGCAAATCCCAAGTTGACCCTTGGCAAAGATTGGAAACCTATTACGGTTTCCAAATTTAAGACCTTTTTGGGCCTATCCCTCCTCATGGGCATAACTAAAAAAAAGTGAGTTGCAGTCATATTGGTCCACTGACCCAATTCACCATATGCCCGTGGTCTCTGCTTCCATGACCAGGGCTACATATGAGCAGATCTTGCGGTTCATGCATTTTAATGACAATGAACTCTGTCGTCCTCGGGATGACCCTGGATACCATCGGCTCCACAAACATCAACCAACAGATTGCAGGCTTGTTTACTCCCAATCAACTTGTCTGCATTGATGAGTCCTTGATTACGTTTTCTGGATGCTTGTCTATCAAACAGTATCTTCCCAGCAAGCGTGCCAGATATGGGATCAAGTCGTATAAGCTCTGTGACAGGGCAACAGGCTAAACATATGGATTTGTGGTTTACAAGGGACGAGACAGTCACATGGAGCCCAAGAACTGCCCAGACTACATACAGAGCGCTGGCAAGATTGTTTGGGACTTGGTGTCACCCTTATTAGGAAAGGGGTACCACTTGTACATGGACAATTATTACACGAGCGTGCCACTTTTTAGTCACCTGTCATTATGATCACAGGATCCAGCCGAGCAGAGATTGGGATATGGGTACTGTGATTGGCCCTCCCAATCATGTGACGGCTGTGTCCAATGACAGCTGGGGGGGGGGGGGAATCTGCAGCTATGTGACAGCTCTCTGTGTGAGGATGATTTTATACAGAGAGCTGTCACAGATCCCACACAAATAGTACACCAAGCACCACTGATACCCCTGTCCCCATACACATGTCAGTGTCCCCATAAAACATCTGTACAGTGCATAAAACATCTGTCTGTCCCCATCACATCTGTCACAGTGCACAAAACATCTGTCTGTCCCCCATCGCTGCCAACACCAAATAAACCCAGATTTGGGTTATTTTTACCAAAGAAATTTTATAGCAGAAACTAAGAAAAATGCCTTTTTTTAAAAAACAAAATTTGCTCTTTGTTCTTTGTAGCATTAAAAATAAAAACCGCAGTGGTGATTATATACCACCAAAAGAAAGCTCTATTTGTGTGAAAAAAATGGTAAAAATGTCATTTGGGTGCAGTGTTGCATGACCACGCATTTTTCATTCAAAGTGCGACAGCGCTGAAAGCTGAAAATTGGTCTGGGAAGGAAGGGGTGAAAGTGCCCAGTATTGAAGTGGTTAAAGGATGTCTTGACTGAAAAAAAGTTGACAAATATTATTTTTTTATTCCCCTGCAGTTGATCAGATGTCATGAGCCCATTCCTTCACTTTAGATCACTTTACCCTTTACTATATCTGGCTCAGCTTTACCCCACTTCATACTTTAGAAAATCAGGTCCTGTCTCCAAGACAAGGTGCCCTGTCTGCAAATATACAGGGAATTTTTACTTTCCCTGGAAAAACGAGGATTGTGATGTGAAAAGCTAACACAACGCCAAATTCTTACGGTAAATAATTTTGTAGGGTTGTAAGCGTGGCATAATAAAAACTATGATCAAAGGTACACATTCCCTTTTAACAGATTTCTTGTGGTTAATCATGTTTTATGGCAGATAAAGTGCCTGTGCAGTGATACCATTGCTCCCCACAGTGTGTGTGCTTCAGTGACTGCAAATACTTGTTGGGAGATGTAGTCTGTCATTCCTGGAAAGTCATTCCCACAGGATACCAGATCCCCAGCCTCTTACTATATGATGCCTGTAGGCCCAACCACCAGTATCCAATTATCATATAAATTGTTCTGGTTGATCTAGCAGTATATGATTATTGTGGGAGTGTAGTAAAATGTGAAAGCAGAAATCCCTGACTAAGCGTCTATACTATACAATAGGTATTTTGTAATAGTAAAAGTTATCTGACACTTAACAAACACTCCCCAAACAGAACTTGCAACTTTCTTTGTGAGTTTGTTTAATCTGCAAATGTGTGTTGTGCAAAAAAGTCAGTTTGATAAGTGGTGTCTGCTTTGACTTTCCAAAAGTTTGTGGCAGTTGTCCAGAAAACATGTAATGCATTTTAGCTGCCAACAGTATATGAAAGGGGTATTGTTAAAAGTAAACTACAGCTAGAATTGATAGGGAGATTCATGCATACTGCCTGCCTGCTCAGTACTTACATTTCTCATCCATATGTTATTATAGAGCACTCTGTCATATCAGAAAGGCTGGATCTCTGTAGCCAATATATGGCATGACCTGGCTGAGATCACCATTTATACATACAAGCAGGGGCAGCCCGTCCATAAGGGGCGCAGGGGGCGCCGCCCCCCCCCCCCCCCTTTGATGCGTCCAGTCCCCTAATCTACACTCAAGGCGCCAGACGCATGGATTCCAATGGGATTTTTTTTTTTTAAGCATATGATTAAAGCTGGAGGCTCTAATTGGCTTCAAAAAAGGGTGGGCTCAAGGCGCAGAGCACTGCGCCCTGAGCCCATTCAGTTGTGTGACACCAGCGAATTAATATTCGCTATTACATAGTTACATAGTAGGTGAGGTTGAAAAAAGACACAAGTCCATCAAGTCCAACCTATGTGTGTGATTATGTGTCAGTATTACATTACATATCCCTGTATATTGCGGTCATTCAGGTGATTATCTAATAGTTTCTTGAAGCTATCAATGCTCCCCGCTGAGACCACCGCCTGTGGAAGGGAATTCCACATCCTTGCCGCTCTTACAGTAAAGAACCCTCTACGTAGTTTAAGGTTAAACCTCTTTTCTTCTAATTGTAATGAGTGGCCACGAGTCTTATTAAACTCTCTTCTGCGAAAAAGTTTTATCCCTATTGTGGGGTCACCAGTACAGTATTTGTAAATTGAAATCATATCCCCTCTCAAGCGTCTCTTCTCCAGAGAGAATAAGTTCAGTGCTCGCAACCTTTCCTCATAACTAAGATCCTCCAGACCCTTTATTAGCTTTGTTGCCCTTCTTTGTACTCGCTCCATTTCCAGTACGTCCCTCCTGAGGACTGGTGCCCAGAACTGGACAGCATACTCCAGGTGCGGCCGGACCAGAGTCTTGTAGAGCGGGAGAATTATCGTTTTATCTCTGCAGTTGATCCCCCTTTTAATGCATGCCAATATTCTGTTTGCTTTATTAGCAGCAGCTTGGCATTGCATGCCATTGCTGAGCCTATCATCTACTAGGACCCCCAGGTCCTTTTCCATCCTGGATTCCCCCAGAGGTTCTCCCCCCAGTGTATAGATTGCATACATATTTTTGCCACCCAAATGCTTTATTTTACATTTTTCTACATTGAACCTCATTTGCCATGTAGTCGCGCACCCCATTAATTTGTTCAGGTCTTTTTGCAAGATTTCCACATCCTGCGGAGAAGTTATTGCCCTGCTTAGCTTAGTATCGTCTGCAAATACAGAGATGGAACTGTTTATCCCATCCTCCAGGTGGTTTATGAACAAATTAAATAGGATTGGTCCCAGCACAGAACCCTGGGGAACCCCACTACCCACCCCTGACGATTCTGAGTACTCCCCATTTATCACCACCCTCTGAACACGCCCTTGTAGCCAGTTTTCAATCCATGTACTCACCCTATGGTCCATGCCAACGCACCTTATTTTGTACAGTAAACGTTTATGGGGAACTGTGTCAAATGCTTTTGCAAAATCCAGATACACCACGTCTACGGGCATTCCTTTATCTAGATGGCAACTCACCTCCTCATAGAAGGTTAATAGATTGGTTTGGCAAGAACGATTCTTCATGAATCCATGCTGATTACTGCTAATGATATCATTCTTATTACTAAAATCTTGTGTATAGTCCCTTATCATCCCCTCCAAGAGTTTACATACTATTGATGTTAGGCTAACTGGTCTGTAATTCCCAGGGATGTTTTTTGGGCCCTTTTTAAATATTGGTGCTACATTGGCTTTTCTCCAATCAGCTGGTACCATTCCAGTCAATAGACTGTCTGTAAAAATTAGGAACAACGGTCTGGCAATCACCTGACTGAGTTCCCTAAGTACCCTCGGATGCAAGCCATCTGGTCCGGGTGATTTATTAATGTTAAGTTTCTCAAGTCTAATTTTAATTCCGTCCTCTGTTGGAAGTTGGCTCTTCTGAAATTCAGTGTCTTTGTGTTCCCTTCATGTTTCCTATTCGTGTGATTTATACTGAAACTAATTGACCTGTGATCGCTGTTATCTAAATTGCCCCGTACTTCCACATCTGTTATCAGGTCTGTATTGTTGGTAATCAGTAGATCTAGTAATGTTTTATTTCTAGTTGGTGCGTCTACCATCTGACCCATAAAATTGTCCTGCAAGACACTAAGGAACTGGCGAGCCTTAAATGAATGCGCGGTTCCCTCCGCCCAGTCTATGTCTGGATAATTAAAATCCCCCATTATGATAACACTTCCCATCCTTGCTGCTAATCCAATTTGTGATAGGAGATCCGTCTCCACTTCCTCCCTCAGGTTAGGGGGCCTATAGCATACTCCCAGTATTATTTTCCCCTTAGCTTCATCCCTTTGGAGCTCTACCCATAAAGATTCCACCTCCTCCCTAGCCCCCTCAGTGATATGATCTCTCACATTCACTTGTACATTATTCTTGATATATAGGCATACCCCTCCCCCTTTTTTACCCTCTCTATCCTTGCAGTATAGGGTATACCCTTGAATGTTTGCCAGCCAATCATGAGAGCTGTTGAACCAGGTCTCTGAAATTCCCACAAAATCCAAATCCTCCTTGTACAACAGTATCTCTAGTTCACCCATCTTGTCCGCCATGCTCCTGGCATTAGTGAACATGCCACATAGTTTAGACCGGTCGCATATTGTCCTCTTATTGGGTGTTTCAAGATTGCAACTAGGACTTGCTACTATACTCACCTTGTGTTTTTGTGCTTTGGTTAACCTACCACTAATGCCCCCAATACTACCCTCTGGAATATCTTCCGTGCTGGCTATCACTGTCTCTGGACCCTCCCCCCCATCGCCCAGTTTAAAAACCCCTCTAACTTTTTGGCCATCTTCATTCCCAGCAGGTCTGCACCCTCCTCATTTAGGTGCAGTCCGTCCCTTCTATAGTACCGGTTACCGACTGAGAAGTCGGCCCAGTCCTGCAGGAACCCAAACCCCTCCTTACTACACCAGCTCTTCAGCCACTTGTTTACTTCCCTAATCTCCCTCTGCCTTTCTGGTGTGGCTCGATGTACCGGTAGTATTCCTGAGAACACTACCTTGGAGGTCCTTTTCCTCAATTTAGCTCCTAAGTCCCTAAAATCGTTCTTTAGGACACTCCATCTGCCTCTGACTTTGTCATTGGTGCCAACGTGCACCATGACAGCCGGGTCTTCCCCAGCCCCTCCCAGTAATCTGTCCACAAGATCCGTGATGTGCCGAACCCGAGCGCCCGATAGACAACATACTGTTCATCGCTTCAGGTCTTGGTTACAGATTGCTATTGTCTTCCTGTTTCTTCTCCCGTCCAATCAGAAAGCAGCTCCTGAGACCCGATTGGCTGGGAGTCTTAGAGCAGACTGAGGAGATGAGGCTACGAGCAGAGCAAGAACGACGGGGGCAAGCTCAGGAGCGGTGTGCGGGGTGTGCTGGGACATCGGATCGGATCGGTGGAGGTAGGAGCGGCTGTGTTTGCAGTACACATCGCACTAATGAGGTGGAGACATGTCTGATGGGGATTTCTACGTATAGAAGGTGGTGGGCTGAGTTAGAAGAGAGGCCTGGTGGGAGTGTTCCAACTTTGGTTGGTGATGGCGGTGCGAGTGGGGGGAGGTCTGTTTTACCACCCCCCCCCCCAAAATACTGAGCACCAGCTGCCACTGCATCCAAGTGTATAATATAAGGCTCTTAAATGCTGCCTTGGATGCCAGTTCAATCCAGCTGGGTCCACATTGTTGCTGCCCCTGCATGGTTTGAGTGTTTTTGTTGGTGGAAGAGTATACAATGCACTTAAAGTGTTACTAAACCCACAACAGTAAAATCAGTCTGTATATGCAGTAAAGTATGCTTGTTATTCTCACTGTGAAACCTAAGGGGTTAATCCTCCACATTGTGTAAAAAGGCTGTTTGATCCTGTCTTCTCTGATCCTCCCCTTCTTTTACTGTCCCCAATCCATCTGCTGATAGAACAGAGCCTTGGAGGCACTCTGCACATGCTCAGTTTGGTGTGTATTGCCAGAGATTTTTCTTTTTCTTGGAGGGTGCATGTGATCGGCACAGAGCCAATCAGCACTGTCCAGACAGAGGGTCAGGGGTCATGCAGCCTCAAAGGACAGTCGCAGGAGAATGAAAATTCCTCTTACAAGCTTAAACCAGTGCTCAGCTGGACACTGATAGAAGTCACAAGACTGCTATAACTGCCGATGAGAGAAGGTATTTAGCAGTATATATTTACTAAAACTATTGCATTTCCATGTTCTGTGTACTGTGGGAGACCGGATATAGTGAATGTCAGGTCCTGGGTTTAGTAACACTTTAAACACTTCAGCCCCGGAAGAATTTGCCCCCTTAATGACCAGGTCATTTTTTGCGATTCAGCACTACGTTGCTTTAACTGACAATTGCACGGTTGTGCGACACTGTACCCAAACAAAATTGGCGTCCTTTTTTTCCCCAGAAATAGAGCTTTCTTTTGGTGGTATTTGATCATCTCTGCGGTTTTTATTTTTTGCACTATAAACAAAAAAAGACTGACAATTTTGAAAAAAAAAGCAATATTTTTTACTTTTTGCTATAATAAATATCCCTAAAATATATATATAAAAACTAATTGCTTGCTCAATTTAGACCAATATATATTCTTCTACATATTTTTGGTAAAAAAAATCGCAATAAGCGTACATTGATTGCTTTGTGCAAAAGTTATAGCATTTACAAAATAGGGGAAAGATTTATGGCATTTTTAATATACATTTTTTTTTTATTAGCAATGGCTGTGATCTGCGATTTTTATTGGGACTGCGACATTGCGGTGGACAGATCGGACACTTTTGACACTATTTCGGGACCACTGACATTTATACAGTGATCAGAGCTAAAAATAACCACTGATTACTGTGTAAATGTCACTGGCAGGGAAGGGGTTAACACTAGCCGGTGATCAATGGGTTAAATGTGTGTTCCCTCAGTGTGTTCTAACTAGGGTTGCCACCTTTTCTTCAAGCCAAACCCGAACACTTTAGCGGCGCACGGAATTTTTTTTTTTTTTGTAGTATAAACTATGCAGGTGGTCCCCTAGTTACAAACATCCGACTTACAAACAATTCCTACTTACAAACAGAGGGAGACAACAGGAAGTGAGAGGAAATCTACCCCTAGGAAGGGAACTTCACTTCTGTAAGAGTTAATATGGGAAAAGGTGTCTCCCCACTGATGCTTTATCACCAATCCTTGTTTCCACAACAACCCAAAATTTTCAAAAGCCAATTGTCATTGGGGCAGAAAGTGAGATGAAATCTTCTTAACAAGGGCACAGACAGCAAAACAAACGTTACAGGGGTTACTATGCTATCCAAAAAGCTTAAAAATAGTTTTTTTGGCTGGAGTTACACTACAAAAATGTACCTGTTCCGACTTACAAACAGATTCAACTTAAAGTGGAGTTCCGCCAAATTTTTTTTTTTTAAAGTTAGCAGCTACAAATACTGCAGCTGCTGACCTTTAAAACATGTATACTTACCTGTCCAGGGCGCCCGCGATATCCTCACCGAAGCCGATCTGTCCCTCGGCTCTCAGGTGGAGGCGCCGCCATCTTCGGTAAGGGAATCAGGAAGTGAAGCCTTGCGGCTTCACAGCCTGGTTCCCTACTGCACATGCGCGAGTTGCACTGTGCATCCTCACTGGTCCCTGCTGTCTTCTGGGACCTGTGTGTCTCCCAGAAGACAGCGGGGGGGATGGAGGAGGGGCCAGACATGGCGTAGATCACAACAGAGCCTGCAGTGATCTATATCCGGAAGTGGGAGCAAATACCTGGAATATACAGGTATCCGCTCCCCCCTGAAAGGTGCCAAATGTGACACTGGAGGGGGGGAGGAATCCGATCAGCGGAAGTTCCATTTGTGGGTGGAACTCCACTTTAAGAACAAACCTACAGACCCTATCTTGTTTGTAACCCGGGGACCGCCTGTACATATATTTTGTGATGAAATAAACTTTATAAACACTATTTGTGCATTGAAAGACTACCTGTGTATAAAAAAATATTATTACCTATAAGAAAGCAAATATATTGCTCATGTAATGAGTAAAAAGTAGAGATTCAGTAAGCTTTTTCATCTTACAAAGAAAGAGTTTAGTTACATACAACGTTATCTTCTGTTGTTTAGTAAAATAATAACAGAAAGAAACAAAACAAATTAGTAACATATTTATTTTATTTATTAACCTTGTATTGCAACAATATAAATTATATATTATAAACATAAGAATGCCCCAGCTTGGGTACATAAATAAAATATTATTTTGACTTTTAGGAAACAAAGTGCACCTGATACATAACAATGACCAATCCAAAAAAACTACATCCAGTAGTAATAACTAATAAAACCCCAATAAAGTGCTTTTCAATATAAAATAACTAATAAACCCCAAATAAAGTGCTTTTCAAATATAAATAACAAATGAAAACCCATCCTATGTTGATAAATAAAATACTGATTTTCAGAACCCAAACTAAATTAGACATTGCTTTAAAAAAATTATTTTTGAGATCAAGTAACAAATAAAGTTCACATCAAACAATGCAAACAGTTTACATCAAAATCAAACTAAAAATAACTACACATTATTTGTTTTTCCATATGTACTTTGAATTAGACTTTTGCAGCTTTTAGTAGTGGTTTGTTATTTACTACAAAGTCATATCTTTCCACACAAGACATTTTGAAGTTGAATTTTATGAAGATTTCTGCTTTCACCAGATTGGAGGACATCCTATTTCTTTCATCACTCCAAAGGTTTTGCATAACGTCTTTAGACCCGCTTCACAAATGCATTGCTTACAGGAATTGCTAAAATACATTCCACTATTTTTAGAAGATTTGGTGCAGAGCATTTCTCAAAGAATGCTACCCATCTTTGGTCAACTATATGTTCTCCATCAGGTTCCGATGTGTTAAGAGCTTTGCTAAGAATGGTGAACTCACTGAGGAGCTCATCTCCTTCAACATCTATGTTGAAGATTTTCTTAACGTCACATAAACTGTCAAATGTTAAAGTCTCTTTAGGTTTAAGACTCAGAATGGCAATTTTCTTTTATTAGGAATCTGATCCAAAATGAAATCTCTTCTCCAAATATTGTACACATGCGTTATAAACTTCTGAAGCATTTTCCTTGAATGCCTCCTGTGAACTTGGTGGAAGATTCTTCAGTGACTGGTTTACTTTGAAACCAAAATAAATTCTCTGTTATTCGCAACTTGAGATTGAAGGCCCCTTGAACCTCCTTTAGGGAAAGGGAGCCCCGACAGATGGAAGCATGGCATCACTGTGGGTGTGAACCTAAAAGGGAAGTCAAGTAGCTCCCTTAGGATTGGCTACAAGACCTGAGGTGACTGGGTGGAGCCTGAACTCTAGGAAAAGACTATGCTGAGGCACATCCAACTGCTCTGAGGAGATTCAGCTGTCCCAAGAGTTGTTAGGTGAGTATCTCTCTTCTGTTCTCAGGCCCCTCACTACAAAAATCTCACAGGTGCTCTGATCCACCATACTGACTGATAGACATGTGCACAGCCAAAAAAATTTGTTCATTTTCGTTTTCGTTTCATTAGTTTATTATTTTTTTTGTTTTTCGGGTCATTCGTTATGATCGCGATTCGTAAATTCGTTCATTTGTAAATTCGTAAATGCGTTCATTCGTACATTCGTAATTCGAACATTCGTTCATTCGTACATTCGTTCATTCGTACATTCGTAAAATCGTACATTTGTAAATTAGAAAATTCGGAAATTTGTAAATTCAAAGTTTGAAAATCCAAAAACCCGAAAATTCAAAAATCTGAAATAGTAACTAACTATTAAATTATAGGTATTGTAATTTCCTTTCAAATTTGACTGTCAGTGAATGTAACAAATACAAATTTAACCGAAGTTACGAATTATCCAAAACAAATGCTGCATCTAAACAAATGGAACGGAACAAATTAATAATAAATAATAATAATAAAACGTTGTTATTATTATTATTATTATTATTATTGTTATTTAATATTATTAATTCATTACGTTCCATTCCGTTTTTTCGGATCATTCATAACTTCAGATAAATTTGGATGTGTTACGTTCACTAACAGCCAAATTTAAAAGGAAATTACAATACCTATAAATTAAAAGTTACTAATAATTACTAATAGTTAAGTTATTATTAGTTAACTATTATTTCAGATTTCCGAATTTTCGAATTTACAAATTTACGAATTCACTAATTTACTAATGTACGAATGCACGAATGTACGAATGTAAATTGCAAATGTACGAATGTACGAATGCCTGAATTTACGAATGTCCAATTTTATCGAATTTACGAATATTCGGGAAAAAATTCGTTAAACGGGTTTTCGTTAATTCGGATATTCCCGAATTAATGAATTTGTCGAAATTCGTTAAAAAACGAATTCGGAACGAAATGAATTGCACATGCCTACTGACTGATCCCCAGCCCCTGCAGGGTCCTCAGTACTTCAGTCAGACATTGGATTAGTACTGGAGCCACTGGCAATGAATTTGCTGGCTCCACTCCTACAATCCCCACTCTGCCCTCAGCTCTACAGGATCATTTACATAGCCCTGACCTCTCCTATCACTCATAGACCCCTGTTGCTACCCACACCAGAGTGTGTCCCTCAGCCATCACATCCCCTGAAAACTGCTGCTCTGACCAGAAGGTGTCTCTCCTCTACACCCAGCGGCCTTCCGCCTATGCTCATTCCTGCATGGGATGGGGCCCTTCACCACAGCTACTGGCGCTGATGTCGCTGGCTCCTCTCCTACTTTCACCTACTTTCTGCCCACAACTAGGGATGAGCTTCGTGTTCGAGTCGAACCCATGTTCGACTCGTACATCGGCTGTTCGGTCGTTCGCCGAATTGCGAACGATATGGGCCGTTCGCGCCAAATTCGTGTGGCGCGTCACGGCCCATAATTCACTGCGGCATCGCAGTGCATTGCTTGCTGATGATTGGCCAAGCATGCACTATGACCCGCATGCTTGGCCAATCACAGCGCCGCCTGAACAGAGAGCCGTAATTGGCCAAAGCCAAGGAGGCTTTGGCCAATTATGGCTCAGGGGATTTAGTACACGCCCCACACTATATAAGGCCGCCTGCACGGCGGCCCTGTGCAGTGTGTTCCGGTGTGCTGAGAGATAGAGAGAGAGAGAGACAGTGTCATTTCATTTGAGTTAGCTAGATTAGACAGGACAGTCAGTCAGTTAGCTGCACTTAAAGTGTATTGTGTATATATATGCATCCCAGGTGTTGCATATATATATATATATATACACTGTATTCAGTTTAGCTAGATCCGTTCCTGTTATCTTCTAGACTATTTACATTTAGTGCAGTGCGTCCTGCTCACAGTGTTCAGCTAGATCCGTTCCTGTTATCTTCCTACTGACAGGCAGGCTTGTCTTGTTACAGTATTTACAGCTACCTGAAGAAAATTACTGGTGTTCTTTTGATCCTATTAGTACCACAGTCAGGCAGCTAGACTATTTACATTTAGTGCAGTGCGTCCTGCTCACAGTGTTCAGCTAGATCCGTTCCTGTTATCTTCCTACTGACAGGCAGGCTTGTCCTGTTACAGTATATAAAGCTACCTGAAGAAAATTACTGGTGTTCTTTTGATCCTATTAGTACCACAGTCAGGCAGCTAGACTATTTACATTTAGTGCAGTGCGTCCTGCTCACAGTGTTCAGCTAGATCCGTTCCTGTTATCTTCTTACTGACAGGCAGGCTTGTCTTGTTACAGTATTTACAGCTACCTGAAGAAAATTACTGGTGTTCTTTTGATCCTATTAGTACCACAGTCAGGCAGCTAGACTATTTACAGTTAGTGCAGTGCGTCCTGCTCACAGTGTTCTGCTAAACCTACAAGTTAGTGGGGTGCGTCCTGCTCACAGTGTTCAGCTAAACCTACAAGTTAGTGGGGTGCGTCCACCTCACAGTGTTCAGCTAAACCTACAAGCTAATGGGGTGCGTCCTGCTCACAGTGTTCAGCTAGATCCGTTTCTGTTATCTTCTTACTGACAGGCAGGCTTGTCTTGTTACAGTAAATACAGCTACCTGAAGAAAATTGCTGGTGTTCTTTTGATCCTATTAGTACCACAGTCAGGCAGCTAGTCTATTTACAGTTAGTGCAGTGCGTCCTGCTCACAGTGTTCAGCTAAACCTACAAGTTAGTGGGGTGCGTCCACCTCACAGTGTTCAGCTAAAGCTACCTGTAGAAGGTTGGTGGTGTTCTCATACTACAGGCAGGCAGTTGATTTTGCTAGCTGCAGTATCAGTACACATATATATATATATATATATATATATATATATATATATATATATATCCCAGCTTAGTGCAGCTACAGGCCATTAGTATGTCTGGAAGGCCAAGAAGGAGAGGCAGACAGTCACAAGCCAATAAGAGAGGGCAAGCAGGCTCTGTGTCTAGTGCTGGTCATGGAGACGGTGCATCCTCATCAGCACGTGGCCATGGGACACGCTTGGCCTTTTTTTCGGCAGCTGGCCGCGTTGAGACGCAACATGCGGAAGACTTGGTCGAGTGGATGACCAAGCCGTCCTCATCCTCCTCATCCTCTCTCACCCATGCCCAGGGTACTTTGTCTGGCAAAGCAGCGGCCTCTTCCCTCGGCTCAATGTCATCAGTGACTCCTTCCCTAGCCCCACCATGTCCTCCTGAGGAGTCCCTCGAACTGTTTGACCACAGTGTTGGGTACATGCTCCAGCAGGATGCCCAGCGTTTGGAAGGCTCTGATGATGATACTGAGCTCGATGAAGGCAGTAACATGAGCACGGACAGAGGGGGTGCCCAAAAAGGACAGCAATCTGGCAGTCATGCTCCCCCTGCTGCAGCATACTGCCAGGTTTGCTCCAGTGATGAGGAGGGAGGGGATGATGAGGTCACTGACTCAACGTGGGTGCCTGATAGGAGAGAGGAGGAGGAGGAGGAGGAGGAGGAGGCGGCACATCACCAACGAGGCAGGATGCCCTCCAGGGGCCAGCCTAAGGGCAGCACATTGACTGCATCACACCCCAAAGCTCCACATGTGCAGGGCGCTGCAGTCTCTGCGCGTTATTCAAAAAGTTCTTTGGTGTGGGCCTTTTTTGAGACGAGTGCATCAGATCGCACCGCTGCTATTTGCAACATATGTCTCAAGCGTATCTCACGTGGCCAAAACATCTCCCGCTTGGGTACCACATGCTCGACCAGACATATGTTGACCTGCAATGCAGTTCGTTGGCAAGCGTATCTAAAAGACCCACACCAAAGAACAAAGAGGACCTCTCCTTGCTCCTCATCAGCTGAGATCTCCAACCCCACTATACCTTCAGTCCTCTCTGAGACCTGCACTGAGAGGAATGAAGGTGTAGAATTAGGTGTGTCACAGCCAAGTACTTGTGGGCAATCTGCTTTTGGTACACCGACGTCAGATTGTACCAGGCAAATTTCCCTGCCCCAGCTGCTGCACCGCCAAAAGAAGTTTGCTCCCAGCCATCCACATGCCCAGCGGTTGAATGCTAGCTTGGCAAAATTGCTAGCACTTCAACTGCTGCCTTTTCAGTTGGTAGACTCTGCCCCCTTCCGTGAGTTTGTGGAATGTGCGGTTCCTCAGTGGCAGGTACCCAAACGCCACTTTTTCTCACGGAAGGCGATTCCGGCTCTCTACCGGCATGTGGAAGGCAATGTCCATGCCTCGCTGGACAGGCCGGTCAGCGGTAAGGTGCATATTACCGCTGACTCATGGTCCAGCAGGCATGGACAGGGACGCTACCTAAGTTTCACGGCGCATTGGGTGACTCTGCTGGCAGCTGGGAAGGATGCAGGACAAGGTGCAGTAGTGTTGGAGGTTGTTCCGCCACCACGCCTCCAAAATGCTAATGATTGTGACACACCTCTCTCCTCCACCCCCTCCTCTTCTTCTTCCTCCATGGCCTCTTCCTCGGAACCAGCGGTGCTCCGTAGTTGTTCAAGGGGCTACGCAAGTACGCAGGCCAAATGATGCCATGCGGTGCTTGAGCTGGTGTGCTTGGGGGACAGGAGCCACACTGGGGCAGAGGTTCTGTCAGCTCTGCAGGGGCAGGTTCAGAGGTGGTTGACGCCACGCCAACTTAAGGCAGGAATGGTGGTTTGCGACAATGGCACCAACCTCCTCTCTGCCCTCCGACAGGGACAAATCACCCATGTGCCCTGTTTGGCTCACGTCCTTAACTTGGTGGTGCAGCGGTTCTTGGGCAGGTACCCGGGCTTACAGGATGTCCTGAGGCAGGCCAGGAAAGTCTGTGTGCATTTCCGCCGGTCATATAATGCCAGTGCTCGGCTGACGGACCTCCAAAAGGAGTTTAACCTGCCCAAGAACCGCCTAATCTGTGACATGCCCACCAGGTGGAACTCAACGTTGGCCATGCTGCAGCGGCTGCACACGCAGCAGAGGGCCATCAATGAGCACCTGTGCGACTATGGCACCAGGACAGGGTCAGGGGAGCTTGGTTTTTTTTCCCCACGCCAGTGGGCCATGATCAGGGATGCATGCACTGTCCTGTCACCATTTGAGGAGGCCACGAGGATGGTGAGCAGTGACAGTGCATGCATCAGTGACACTGTCCCCCCTGTCCACCTGTTGGAGCACACGCTGCGTGGAATAATGGACTGGGCACTTGAGGCAGAACAGAGGCAGGAAGAGGAGGACTTCCTTAGCTCTCAAGGCCCCCTTTATCCAGACAGTGTTCCTGCGTGCCCGCCGATCACACAGGAAGAGGACGAGGAGGAGGAGGAGCAGGAAGATTGTGTCAGTATGGAGGTGGAGCCTTGGCACTCAGCTTCAGCAGCAGTCTTTAAGGGATCAGCCCCAAGAAACACATGGACTTGTACGTGGCTGGGAGGAGGTGGCTGCGGACCATGTCATCCTTAGTGACCCAGAGGACTCCGGACCGAATGCCTCAGCAAACCTACGCTGCATGGCCTCCCTGATCCTGCAAAGCCTGCGTAAGGATCCTCGTATTCGTGGTATCAAGGAGAAGGAACAATACTGGCTGGCAACCCTCCTTGATCCACGTTACAAGGGTAAGGTTGCGGACCTTATCTTGCCATCGCAGAGGGAGCAGAGGATGAAACATCTTCGGGAGGCCTTGCAGAAAGGTCTGTGCAATGCGTTCCCAGAGACTGGGAGGTTACAAACTCCTGTTTCTGGACAACGTGTTGTTGAGGCTTCGGTCAGTCAAAGAAGGAGCGGTGGAGAAGGTGGCCGTCTGACCGATGCGTTCAGACAATTTTTTGGTCCGCAGCCCCAAGGTATGATCGTTCCAGCAACCATCGCCAGCGTCTGTTTTACATGGTGCAGGAATACCTAGGGGCAAGATCAGACTTGGACACCTTTCCCACCGAAAATCCTCTGGGTTACTGGGTCTTGAGGATGGATCACTGGCCAGAGCTTGCACAGTATGCAATTGAGCTACTGGCCTGTCCTGCATCCAGCGTTCTTCCGGAACGCACATTCAGTGCTGCTGGAGGCGTGGTAACCGATCACAGGGTGCGTCTGTCCACCGACTCGGTCGATCGACTGACCCTCATAAAAATGAATCAGTCTTGGATCACCACCAGCTACCAAGCACCTGATGCTGATGTAACCGAATAATTTTTTTTGAAATCTCAGATCCCTTCAAAGACTGCCTATGCTGATGCTGAGTGACTATCCCTGAGTAATTATCCTCTTCCTCCTCAATCATTACGCTGATAGCTTGTAAGAACATTTTTGGTTCTGGGCGCCACCACCAGTGCCTAAGGCACAATTTTTCAGCCCCTGTTTAACAGGGCGTGTAATTACAATTTTTGATGTAATACTTTTCAGCAGGGCTCGTTCCTGCATTCCAACTAGAGTGTCTGTGAGGGGTTGCAGTGTTGTGGCACCAGCACCAGTGCCTAAGGCCCATTTTTTCTGCCCGTTTAACAGGGGCGTGTAATTACAATTTTTGATGCAATACTTTGCAGCAGGGCTCGTTCCTGCGTTCCAACTAGAGTGTCTGTGAGGGGTTGCAGTGTTGTGGCACCAGCACCAGTGCCTAAGGCCCAATTTTTCTGCCCCTGTCTAACAGGGGCGTGTAATTACAATTTTTGATGCAATACTTTGCAGCAGGGCTCGTTCCTGCGTTACAACTAGAGTGTCTGTGAGGGCTTGCAGTGTTGTGGCACCAGCACCAGTGCCTAAGGCCCAATTTTTCTGCCCCTGTCTAACAGGGGCGTGTAATTACAATTTTTGATGCAATACTTTGCAGCAGGGCTCGTTCCTGCGTTCCAACTAGAGTGTCTGTGAGGGGTTGCAGTGTTGTGGCACCAGCACCAGTGCCTAAGGCCCAATTTTTCAGCCCTTGTTTAACAGGGGCGTGTAATTACAATTTTTGATGCAATACTTTGCAGCAGGGCTCGTTCCTGCATTCCAACTAGAGTGTCTGTGAGGGGTTGCAGTGTTGTGGCACCAGCACCAGTGCCTAAGGCCTAATTTTTCAGCTCCTGTTCAACAGGGGCATGTAATTACAATTCTTGATCTAATATTTCACAGCAGGGCCCTGTGAGGGCTTACAGTGTTGTGGCCACAGCAACACCTAAGGCCCAAATTTCTGCTGAGTATATAGGGCAGGACCCTACTTTCAAACATCTAACTTACAAACGACTCCTACTTGCAAACGGAAGGAGACAACAGGAAGTGAGATGAAATCTACCCCTAGGAAGGGAAATTCTCTCCTGTAAGAGTTAATATGGGAAAAACATTTCTCCTTTCCACTGATGCTTTCCAATCCTTGTTCCACAAAAAAACCCAAATTTTCAAAAAACATTTTTCATTGGGACAAAAAGTGAGGTGAAATCTTCTGAAGAGGAGGAAAGACAGCAAAACAAATGTCACAGGGGTGATAACCCTTCCCTATGTTTTCCAAAAAGCTTAAAAAAGATTTTTTGGCTGGAGCTAAACACGTTACAAATGTACCCGTTCAAAATTACAAAGAGATTCTACTTAACAACAAACCTACAGTCCCTGTCTTGTTTGCACCGCCTGTATACTGCTGTTCAGAGTATATAGGGCCTAGTGGCCCCACACCTTTCCTTATTTTAATTTGGGTGCGGGGTTCCCCTTAATATCCATACAAGACCCAAAGGGCCTGGTAATGGACTGGGGGGTACCCATGCCGTTTGTCTCACTGATTTTCATCCATATTGCCAGGACCCGACATTACATTAAACCCGCAAGCAGTTTTAAATGAGATTTTTTCCTTTAAAAATGACATTTGGTGCAGGGACTGTTCTAAACACGGGAAACACGCGTCACTTTACAGGCATACTATAGACACCCCCCAGGTACGATATTTAAAGGAATATTTCACTTTTTTTTTTACTTTAAGCATCATTAAAATCACTGCTCCCGAAAAAACGGCCGTTTTTAAAAGTTTTTTTTTGCATTGATACATGTCCCCTGGGGTAGGACCCGGGTCCCCAAACCCTTTTTAGGACAATACCATGCAAATTAGCCTTTAAAATGAGCACTTTTGATTTCGAACGTTCGAGTCCCATAGACGTCAATGGGGTTCTAACGTTCGTGCGAACTTTCGGTGCGTTCGCAGGTTCTGGTGCGAACCGAACCGGGGGGTGTTCGGCTCATCCCTACCCACAACCTGTGAGGACTTTTAATACAGCATCTGCCTCTATTAATGGACACCGCCTTCCCTATCCTAGAATTCCCAGAGCACTGCCATCACATGTGAATGGACCTCAGACCTTGGACACTTGCAGCATCTCACTCCCTGGATTCTGTCAGAGAGACTGAGTTCCCTGTGCCCTATAGGCAGGAACTGATGTATCCTGTCAGCTCTCATCCCCTCCATCATATCACTCAGCTCCTCTCCCTGCATGTGTGAGGGATCAGGTTTCATACTGCAGGAGGCACCTATTAACTCTTTCCATCCCTGCCTCAGCCTGCATGCCAGCCAGCTCTCCTCTTCAGTGACATGTGATTTCAGTATTACAGCCTCCCCAAGTGACATGCCTCAGATTCTCTGACAGGGCTTCTGTGTCACCTGAGGCAGGAGGCTCCTTCTTATTAACCCCTCATGTCCCGGCACAGCCTCTGACACACAGGGTCAACTCCTGGACTCCAGACTCTCCTTCCAGCTCTTTCTACAGGCAATCATCAGTCCTCCTACTCTACCTCCTTTGGGTGAGTATAATTATGGGGTGGTCTGAGATAAGTCAAGTGTAGCTGTTTTAGGGCCGCTGATGCATTTGTGCAGCAGTCCAATCAAATCTTATGTTTACTTTATTGGCTGTCACGCCAGCTGTGGCTCCCACCCCTTCCCCAGGGTCTGGTTCTCACCTGGGCGGCCCTCTAAAATTGATTTCCCCCCCGTCGATTTGCACTTAGTACAAGGGATTAAATAAATACATTTTAACAATGGCACCGTGAGTTCACTGATGTGCTGACACTGGTGCTTTTTAATACACAGACGGTTGACATATAGAAAGATATTTATGTTAATACTGAGGGTGAAAATCTAAGCAGCTTCCTTGTATTGTTGGGAACTGGCTGCAAGGTTTATTTGCCTATGCATTGATGTTAAAAAAAAATACAGAATTAGTCCCTTCTTCCCTATTCAGTTCTGTGGATCTCAGTTGGGAGGTCTACAAAATATATGGAGGGCTGTGTTGTTTAATTTTGATACCCAGTTTTACCTAAAAATGGCTGCCTGGAAATAACTAAGTTTTGACTGCAGAAATGTTAGTCTATGGTATATGTATATTGATCTGCGTTGGTAGCTGCCAACTTTATTCACTCTAGAGCTGACTTTTACTCTGCATATGGTTATTATTCATGTACCAGCACAGGCCAACTTCTTTTCAGTCACATGCACAGATCGTCAGTGGTATACAACTGCTGACTGTTTAATGAGAGCCACTGTGTGCGCACGACTTTTCTTCCCTTGCGGTGGTGCCCACCCAGCAGTCGACTTTCTGAATGGGGAATACACCACCTACCAAACCAGGTTCCAAGTTCATCCCTCCTAAGACGAAGGATGCCAGTGAAAGTCTCAAGTAAGTTGCACTGGCTAGACCTGTACCCTTTCAGTAGGGAGGTATGGATCTTACAGTCGGGATTTAACCGGGGGTTTTGAATCGCTTTCATCCACCCCTAACGCTTCTTTGGGTTTCCTCTCTTGGTGTGGTAACCAAAAAAATAAATAGAAAACGTGTGTGTAAATCAACTTATACAACACTTTCTTTCCCTGCAGGCTTGTCGGTTAATGGTGGTATTGATCAGGAGAATTCCTGGGACGAATACTCCACTTGATACAGCACTTTATTTGCTACGTTCTGTGGTGCTTCTACCCTTCTGGTTAAGGCTGATGTCGAATCTGCCTTTCACTTCCTACAGTACACTGCGACTGTTCCATCCTAATAACATGGAAGGTCCTGCCCATCTTCTGTCTGTGCATTGAGATTGACATTGTGGGGATGGTCTGCCGACTTCCTGGGGTTAGCTTCTTTCCTTGGTTAAATTCCCAAGGGACTTTAGAAAGCCATGGCTGTAGCCATGTAGAAGCTTTTTCAACCTTTTTGGGCCATCTTGTTTTCACATTTCATATACTTCCACATACTTCTGATGGGCAGTGCCTTCTGTGGGCCCCTATGATATGTATATCAGATACACGTCATTACTTACCACTTATCAGCTCCTATGCGTGATAACTTGGAATGCGCGATTTTCTTTCTGGGACTCCTCTAATGGTCCTTCTTGGATGAAAGGAGGAATTGCCAAACACACAGTCTGACATAGAGATCTTTCTACCTACCTCACTTACACGCTTATTGATACATCAAATAAGTGAATACAACCTTGTCTACATAAGAACTGACCCCTGCGGTTGCAACTATAACCAATGAAATTAAGAACGAATAATAACTGTGCAAAAAGGATAACAATCTAATTTATTCAAATTTACTATTGTACAGAAAAGAAACTTGTAATATTGTTATAAAGGACATTCAAGTGCTATCAGTATATCAGGACAAATTGTAGGGTAGGAAAAGTTACAGAAAAGATGAAGTCACACACTAACAAAAGTGAAAGAGGTACATTTAAAGAGAATCCTTACGTGTCCTCATGCTTCTTAGATTGCGAACCAAATAGACTGAGCCAATGATCTGTGTTCCAATATTTACACACTTGTAAAACCCCACCCCTCCTCACCCCCCTTCCATATGCTAAGACATTGCCACATTCCCTCAAGGGTGGGGGGGGTTGAAGAGTCCTATTCCCTCACATAAGCCAGATGGGGGTGAGGAGCTCACTTAAGCTAGGACACCAGCTACTATTTTATGACCAGGTTATTTCTGTTCCCTTCCCACCTCCCACCTCCTTTGAAGTGACATTATTGTGCTACCAAATGGTCAGATAGCTACTCCAGATAACATTCCACAGCAGGTTAAGATGTCCCTGTTGATTCTAAACATGTTCTGAAACTATAGCGTCAATGAAAGATCACTGTAAGTAGCATTAACAATAAAGTCCATCACCTTCAGGGCCCAAATCTTCACCACAGTCCCCCCTGAAGTTCATTCTTGAACTTATGCCCTCCCTCAATGATCCTGTACCCACCCACAACAGTGCAGGAGCCCCGACCCTTCCCCTCCACCATTGAGGCCTCCTCTTCCTTTCGAGAACACGCCAGAACCCATCGAGGTAGACTTGAGACAGCAAAGCAATCCTGGTGCCTTTGAGACTTCACATCTGAACCATGAGTACCTGTACTGCAATGTTTCATCGCCTCCCTGCCTTGGAAGAGCGGAACTCCAACATTGATGGCAGGATCCTGGAATATCTAGTCCTGTAACTTGGGGATATGGTGTAATGATTGTAATGACTGGATTGGACCACGAGACAGCACTTTTCAGCATGGTGAAGGAAAGTTCAGGAGATATTATTCGTGGCACATTTGTCTCAAGAAATTACTTGGTTGTCTTCCGGTGGTGGTTGGGCGGGCCTCCGGACAGTCGTGCATGAATACAAAAAAGAGAGAGGAGAAAGTCAGTGTACAGTTATTGGAGAAATGCCAGACAGGAGCAGCGGTGTGGCCATTAAGGCTGAATACTTATAAGGGGTGTAATGTGGACGAGTAAAGTGGGATCCCCACAGGGTACAGAGTCCGAGCAACAGCCAGTATCATCCATGGCCCTTGATGGTTGGGATAGTCAACACTGCCTGCTATTGCCAGGTCCCTGGGTTCACCACACGTGCTCACGGGGCTCATGTTAAAGCAGTAGGCAGACCAGGGGAGGGAGAATTACATTAAGACATAAGACCTGGATGTCCAGGATACTTTGGGAAATATGGTACTTATATATTTCAGGAAACCATTCTATAGGACCCACTGGACTTTTAAAAATGGAGTCCGGCAGAAACGGTAAACAATTCACAGCTCATCTCTGATATTCAAACAAAAGTTCCATAAGACTAATACATTTACTTTTAAAGATATAGAAGAAGTTAGAACATTATCAGCTAATGGACTGGTACCATCACTTAAAGTAATTAAAGATAAGAATATGAAACAAAGAAAGTAGGAAGGAGAAAGAATAGAAAAAAATAAAATAAAATAAGCAAAAAAAAAACAAACATACAGGTTTAATGCTGCTTCAACCCAGCACTTTATATCAAAGAGCATTGAATCTGCATTTATAAAAAACAAACAATATATAACTGTCCTGAACAATTATGATAAAGTGCCTTGAAAAATAATACATTGCAGCTGTTGCAGCATCAACTTTAGCAAAAAAAAACATAAAAAATAAAGAAACATAAACATAAACATAGAAAATAAAACTAGATAACTCCTCTCCTTTCTTAGTGATCAACAGGTGAACAGGATCACTGTCACTTAAAATTTACAAGTCGGGTACAAAAAAAAATATTTAAAAAAAGGAGAGAAAAAACAAAGGTTGCCAAAAACTTTTATAATTTAGTCAAACACTTTATTGCTCAAAAATTTTTTAGAGGCTTTTTCCCAAAACAACAAAAAGAAAAATATAGTTCTAGGGTCCTCTTTTAAATGCGCACAATACTCTACATCAGTCTCTTAATAGCTACCCACATCAGGACAACAACAGGGTGGCGTTTACTAAAGCTGTGGCCCTAAGATGGTACCTGAATAAACTTTTCCCATGAAGAAACCTTAGTTTGAGATATTTGGATTGACCTCTTTTGATCTTGAGATCACCCAAATCGTCCACTTCACTCTTCCTAGGACATCCTGATTTCCAGCTCCCTTTTTACCTTCTCCCATGCTCAACATCAGGACCATTCCAGAACCTCTGGAACTCCCCCACCCCAATATGTCCAGCCAGGCCCCACCCTTTTCACACCTAGGTGATCCCTACAAATACTCTTTTATTCCGGGAAGCCTACCCCGCCTCCACCTAAAATGTTACCTCAGCCAGCTCCATATTCCCAGCCGCTATTATTTTTATACCACCCTCCTCTCCTTAGACCATAAACCCCTTGAGCAGGGCCCTATTGTTCACGCTCTGCACAGATTGTTGGCACTATCTAAATTCTGTTGCCCAAACTACCCAACTTTTAACTCCTCCCCGAATCCCAACGGAAGTTTCAGTAGGTGTAAAGGGATGTCAGGTTTGCTATAGAACCTTTCTTCAGGGGTGATCGGGGTACAACCCGGTGTTCCTGCTATATCCATGCCAAGGGCCAGAGGAGATGTGCAATAGACTCCCCCAGGTAGTGTACCCTGCTGAGTACCATTTAACCTGATGCTGAATACAGTGCATGATACCAGCACCAGTACCCTGGTCTCAGGTCTCAAGTATTTTTAACTTTGTTTAGGACCAGTTGTGGCACTACGTCGGCATCCATTAGACACTGCCCCCTCCTGTGCCAGCATTGTTGCCTTCTCCCATAGCACAACACCTTCCTTTCTCCAGCACTCATCAGTACCAGTTATCTGAGGCTGTCCAGACTCAAACCATCAGAACAAGATGGACTCCAGGGTGCAAAACAGTAGGGTCTGATAGGATAGTACCCAGATTGACCGTGATATCTGCACAATGTTCCATCCCTGCCATTAGGGATGTGAACAGTGCAAGTTAGATTTTGACGGTCCTGGAACTGAGTCATCCACCAATCTATTACGACCCATAGGCAACCTGGATACTACCCCCACCTGCCTGTTCTTGCAAAGTGATGCTGGACATAGCAAGTTAGCTTTCCTAACCCCTTCTCTGATATGTAGCACAAGACCTCCCAATGTGGTCCTGAGTATCTCCAGCTCCATAGTGTTTTAAGGTACCCAGTGCCCCACCTCCAGCGACAGTCTCCATTAAAGGGGTTGTAAAGGTATTTTTTTTTTTTTTAAATAACAAACATGTTATACTTACCTTCACTGTGCAGCTCGTTCTGCACAGAGTGGCTCCGAACCTGCTCTTCTGGGGTCCCTCGGCGGCTGTTTCAGCTCCTCCCCGCAAGAACTAACCACCTTAATGCGATCTCCCTCGCATGGTGGTTAGTTCTTGCGGGCGCGCTCCCGTGATACAGCCGGTGGCTATAGCCGCTCACTGTATCACTCGGCCCCGCCCCCGGCGCGCCGCATCATTGGATGTGATTGACAGCAGCGCGAGCCAATGGCTGCGCTGCTTTCAATCCATCCACTGTAGCCAATCAGCGGCCAGGCTGAGCAGCGAAATGGATGTCGGGAGCGAGCGGCTGACTTTCGAGGTGTCAGGTAAGTAAAACGGGGGGCTGGGGGCGGCGGTATTGTCGGAAGTTTTTTCACCTTAATGCATTGAATGCATTAAGGTGAAAAATTTTTTACCTTTACAACCCCTTTAAGCCTCTCTTTTTCCTAAGGGTGGGATATAGTCTGAATACCCGGATTGAAAACCACCTGCCAACAGGTACACTCAATTCTTTATAGCGGCTGCACACCTTCTCCCTCCTTTAGCAATTCGGTAATCAGACCATGTTATCCTTGACCCCTACAAAATAAACTGCCTACACTATTCAGACAGGACTCACATGAATGACAGGGGCATAGTGCAACACTGGGGCACTGGTCTTCCTGGCATGCAGGACACAGACAACTAGTTAAGATACACAAGGAGTCTAGGACAGGAAGGACACCTATAGGTATTAACTGAGGAGAATACAGCATCGGAAGTGAGGGCCCTTGGAACAGCCAAGAGCTGGGAACACCCCATACAATCTTCCTGCACAACTTTTCTCCAGACTCAACCAAAACTATACAATACGAGGCCAGACCTATACACTTTCAACTTGTATGCCATCCGGCAGGCCCTCGTACTACACATCTGCAGGTAAATCTAAAAAAATTGGAAAACAAAAATTGCATAATGTATATCCAGCTCAAGGAACTGCTGCTACCACACACAACTTGCCAAAAGGCAAAGAAAATCCCTTGCAACACTGAGGCGCCAGGATCACTGAACAGTAGAGGGTACACGAGCGGACTGATGTGCCCCTTAAAGTATCCCTTAAGTATCGAATCTGAGGAATAAAACACCAATAAACTTTAGTAATAAACATTCCATTCTTTTTCGCCTAGAAACAACAACAAAAAAAAACAATGGTTATATACCTGTAACAAGACATTAGTATATGAAACAAATTGCATTACATTACATTATATTACATAAACAGTGAACTTTTTTTTTAATAAAACATACCAAAAATTGTTGAGCTTAACTTATTAATATGTATTACTTAATACATATTAATACCACGTGGATTTTTGTTTTATGGTATACCAATAATTCTGAAAAAAAAAATGTATTAACCATGGTGAAAAAAATTAGCACCCTTTTAGCGGTACCATTGATCATCGACTCCCGGTATGGGAACCATAATACCTCACCACAAAGAACCTCTCCAGTACTGTTTCTGTGGTAAACAAACACATTTTAGTAAATGTACCTTTCAAATCACTAGTAAAGATAATTATCTTGGCTCAGGTCATTTGCATGTCAATACAGTTCGCTTTACATTTTCACAGACCTGGTGAGAAAGAAGGGGGGCAGGCCTGTACTGGCCATCGGGACTACAGGGAGTTTCCCGGTGGGCTGATGGCTCAGTGGGCTGGTTTCAGTGACAGCCTGTCAAAGTAATGGCTTTCTTCTTTTGCCCTCAACTTCACACAGTGATGTGAGAAAGATGAGAAAAATACAGAGGAGAATAAGTGAAATAGTAAAAGAGGTTAGTGAGGACTCCTTATGTTATGCTACTTATGTTTTTTTGCACAATTGCGTATAGTTTATATACTGTTTTTGTGCTTGTTTGCACAAATAAAGTGGGCCGGTCTGGATGAAGTCCAGGGCCAAATTTTTATCCCAGTCCAGCCCTGAAGGGGGGTCATTTGGGTGGGCTGTCAGCAGCTGAGAACAAACGTCTCACGACACGACATATATTGCATATTCCACACACTCACACAATTAGCTAGGTCAAAGATGACCTCTAGACATCACACATATCAGCATGTTTTCTATAATAACCTGTACTTCTTCTTAAACCCATAACATCTGTTTGGTAAGGCTGAAATTCTTTCAGAAAACCATCCCATTTCATTAGCCCCTTCTCAGCCTGTATGGATGTATTCTCAGGATTTTGGAATGGGACCCCTGACCTAGGTGGTTCATACTTACACCTAGGCCCCTTTGCAAAGCCCACTGAGTACACTTCATAATAATGTCTTGTGGTCCTATATGGATTATGTTTACCGACTTTTTGACTGGAACTGGACGGACAGAATCTTGCGATGTGGCCAAATAAACCACATAAGTGACATTTTATCTTATCTAAAGTGGTACAACATCTCTTAACAAAAGGCTTTGTTTTAGACGACTGAGAATGTGGGATGGCCTTTTCTGGATTAGTATTTTTTACCTGCGGCTTACAAAATATATGGGCAATTTTTAAAGAGCTCTTACCTTCCTGGGATTTATTCTTGTTGGTACATACCTTAGGTGTGGAGGATGTCCCTCTGAATTCAAACCTACCCAAATCAGTTACCTTGTTATCTTCTCTATATGAAAACTGAGCCAACGGCTCCTGGCAGCTGACAGATAATAGTTTCACTTCTCTTTCTGCATCCTCCAGTCTTTCTTCCAACCGATGAACGTCTTCCTGTAATCTTTGGTTTTGTAGCACTAATTGCTGGTAGATAGCCTCAGAATTTAACCTAGAAGCTTCTAAAGTACGGATGTTACCTTTGGTTATTTCTAGCGCTTTTTAGGGATGTGTTTTGCACTTTCAAATGTTCATACTGTTTCGCTAACCACCTGGCCGCAAAGATTAGTGGCGTTTTTCCCGTGCGCTTACTACAGCTTCTTTCGGTGAAATGTAATTTCAAATCCTCTCCCGTCAGCGGGACAGAAAGTGTCCCTTGTGCCTGGAGACCTTCCTCCCTTAATGCCAGCATGGCCATTTCGTTTCCATGTCCTGCTACTCTGCCTTCCTCTTCCTGTACCTCACAATCCCCCTGTAATCCACATTTTACTGGGGTATCAGACTTGTGTTGTGGCTCTCCCTTTTTGTCCACCACTGAAAGGTGACAATTCATGTCAGCCCATGAGCACTCTGCTGACAAGGGCTGGGCAGCTGCATAAGGCCCAGGTCCTGACAACTGCTCTTTGTCTCCCTGAAAATCACTGTCACCACTTGTTGAGGGTTGCAGTGGCGTAGCGTGGGTTGTCAGCGCCCGGGGCAAGGCAAGTAATTTGCGCCCCCTAACCTGCAGACTTTTAGTACTCCCCGAGTCCCTTCCCTTCCTACAATAGTACTGACCAGCCTGATTCCTACACTGACCACTACACTAACCTACCTACCTGATTCCTGCACTGACCTACCTGACCACTACACTAACCTACCTATCTAATTCCTGCACTGACCTACCTGACCACTATACTAACCTACCTGCTTCCTATACTGGCCACTACACTGACCTACCTGTCCACTACACTACCCGATTTCTACACTGTCCACTACACTACACTGTCCACTGCACTGACCACTACACTAACTTACCTACCTGATTTCTACACTGACCTACCTGATTTCTACACTGACCTACCTGATTCCTGCACTGACCTACCTGACCACTACACTAACCTACCTGCTTCCTATACTGGCCACTACACTGACCTACCTGTCCACTACACTACCCGATTTCTACACTGTCCACTACACTGACCACTACACTACACTGTCCACTGCACTGACCACTACACTAACTTACCTACCTGATTTCTACACTGACCTACCTGATTTCTACACTGACCTACCTGACCACTACACTAACCTACCTGCTTCCTATACTGGCCACTACACTGACTTACCTGTCCACTATCCTGACCACTACACTACCCGATTCCTACACTGTCCACTACACTAAACTGACCTACGCTGTCCACTACATTACACTGTCCACTACACTGACCACTGCACTGACCATTACACTGACCACTACACTGCACTGACCACTGCACTGTCCACTTCACTACACTGACCACTGCACTGATCACTATACTGCACAGACCACTACACTACACTGACCACTACACTACACTGACGACTACACTACACTGACCACTACACTGACCACTACACTGTCCACTGCACTGACCACTACACTACACTGTCCACTACACTACACTGTCCACTGCACTGACCACTACACTACACTGTCCACTGCACTGACCACTACACTACACTGTCCACTGCACTGACCACTACACTACACTGTCCACTGCACTGACCACTACACTACACTGTCCACTACACTGTCCACTACACTGACCACTGCACTGACCACTGCACTGACCACTACACTGCACTGACCACTGCACTGTCCACTTCACTACACTGACCACTGCACTGATCACTATACTGCACAGACCACTACACTACACTTACCACTACACTGACCACTGCACTGATCACTATACTGCACAGACCACTACACTACACTGACCACTACACTACACTGACCACTACACTACACTGACCACTACACTGACCACTACACTACACTGTCCACTGCACTGACCACTACACTACACTGTCCACTGCACTGACCACTACACTACACTGTCCACTGCACTGACCACTACACTGTCCACTGCACTGACCACTACACTGTCCACTGCACTGACCACTGCACTGACCACTACACTGTCCACTACACTGACCACTACACTGCACTGACCACTGCACTGTCCACTTCACTAATCTGACCACTGCACTGATCACTATACTGCACAGACCACTACACTACGCTGACCACTGCACTGTCCACTGCACTGACCACTACACTACACTGTCCACTGCACTGACCACTACACTACACTGTCCACTGCACTGACCACTACACTACACTGTCCACTGCACTGACCACTACAGTACACTGTCCACTACACTGACCACTACACTGTCCACTACACTGATCACTACACTGCACTGACCACTGCACTGTCCACTTCACTAATCTGACCACTGCACTGATCACTATACTGCACAGACCACTACACTACGCTGACCACTGCACTGTCCACTGCACTGACCACTACACTACACTGTCCACTGCACTGACCACTACACTACACTGTCCACTGCACTGACCACTACACTACACTGTCCACTGCACTGACCACTACAGTACACTGTCCACTACACTGACCACTGCACTGACCACTACACTGTCCACTACACTGACCACTACACTGCACTGACTACTGCACTGATCACTATACTGCACAGACCACTACACTACGCTGACCACTGCACTGACCACTGCACTGACCACTACACTACACTGACCACTGCACTGACAACTACACTGACCACTGCACTGACCACTACACTGACCATTACACTACACTGACCATTACACTGTACACTACACTGCACTGACCATTACACTGTACACTACACTGCACTGACCATTACACTACACTGACCATTACACTGTACACTACACTGCACTGCCCACTTCACTGCACTGACTACTACACTGTCCACTATATTAGCCATTATACTACACGTTCCACTACACTGACCATTATACTACACTTTCCACTACACTGATTACTACACTACACTGCACTTATACTGACCTGACACCAGAAATTTTTTAAATTTATACTGAATCTAACTGCTTGTCTTATCTCTCTAATCTCTCTGACTGGCTGCTCCCTCTCTCCCCAGACCGTATCCACCCCCTCACCTGCAGCTTGTGGCTTCCATCAGTCCAGAGGAGAGGAGGGAGCCTGGAGGAGGTGAGGGCAGCAGCGGTGTTCACAATGGGGTGGACTCCAGTCAGGAGCAAAGGTGATTGCGGATAGGCCAGCCCGGCCGCCATCACGGATTGGCCGGCCCGGCCGCCCACATGGATTGGCCGGCCCGGCCGCCCTCACGGATTGGCTGCCCCGGCCGCCCTCACAGATTGGCCGGCCCGGCCGCCCTCACGGATTGGCCGGCCCCGCCGCCGCACATGACCTAATTCACCTAATCACAGGGCGCCAGCCGCAAATGAGCTCAGGGACACAGGAAGTAAATATTAGGGGAACGGAGCCGGCAGTGACACACACTGCCTGGCGCGGGATTTCGCCCCCCCTAAATGTTGCGCCCGGGGCCACGGCCCCTTCCGCACCCCCCACGCTACGCCACTGGGGGGTTGTGATGGTTTCTGCTTGTCCCTACGTTCAAGCATTGTTTTGAATGATTTCTCCTTAAATCCCATAGTAATAACATTCATTTCCTCTGTTTTATTCACTGACTCCAGCATCCATATAAATAAAGTATCTTTTTCATATGGCCGTGTCATCTTTTTGTGGTGAGCACGGTACAGATCTTCCCATACTTTAAGTTTAAATGTACCTTTTCGGTCTTTTTTTATTTGTTTAGCAAAAAATAAAAAACCGAGTGGTCATCAAATACCACCAAAAGAAAAAAAGCTCTATTTGTGGGGAAAAAAATGCTAAAAATTTTGTTTGGATACATTGTTGCATGACCGCGTAATTGTCATTCAAAATGCGCCAGGGCTGAAAGCTGAAAATTGGTCTGGGCAGGAAGGCTGGATTCACACCTATGCATTTTTAGTGCTTTTTGCATTTTGCAGATTTGCACTACAGTCCATGTACCATGGTTTACTATGGAATACGTTCTGTAGTGCAAATCTGCAAAATGCAAAAAGCACTAAAAATGCATAGGTGTGAATCGAGCAGAAGGGGGTATAAGTACCCTGTATTTAAGTGGTTACACTTCTCCACAACTTTATCCCTGACTTGTCTGGTGCTGGAGATTAAATTACACACAGGTGGACTCTATTTACTAATTAGGTGACTTCTGAAGGCAGTTGGTTCCACTAGATTTTAGTTAGGGGTCTCAGAGTAAAGGGTGCTGAATACAAATGCACGCCACACTTTTCAGATATTTATTTGTAAAAAAAATTGGAAAACCATTTATCATTTTCCTTACACTTCACAATTATGAGTCATGTTGTCTTGGTCTATCACATAAAAGCACAATAAAATACATTTATATTTTTGGCTGTAACATGACAAAATGGGGAAAATGTCAAGGGGTATGAATACTTTTTCAAAGCACTGTAAATACAAAAATAATTTTTCCAACTGCTTCTCTGTAACTTGCTTCTGTGGGCAGCTCCCAGGACAGACTCACAGTGGGAGCACACAGGATAGTTCTATACTAATAGGAATGTGACATTCACGGAAGTGTTGGATCCCTGCCATGTTTACTATGGTTAGAACATCAAACATTTCAAGAAAAAAAAAGTAAAGGCTGTTGACAGAGTCCACCAAGCTGAGATCTTGGTATTAATTATATTGGACGGATGTAAGAATGCATCTGCTATACTTGTGGGACTGCTGTGGAAGCTGAGAATGATTTTAGTTATCACCACTACTACAGTGATTGTCTTCCGGGTGCCCTGCTGAGCGGCTGCCCTTCTGCATAGTAACCAAAAGGGGTTGCTTGCTTGGCATGGGCATTCACACAACATCTGGCATTTTTCTCAAATCTCTGATTTGTTCTCTGATTGGACAAGGTGGAAATCATGACATCACCAGCATGCCTCTCTGTCTCTGTCTTGCATTCACATATAAAAATGCAAGGTGTTCTGTGAATGGTGCCAAGCAGGCGACCCTCTGTGATTACTATGCAGCAGGTCATCCACTCGACATGGGACCCAGAAGATAGCAGCGGTAATCACTGTAGTAGTGGCAACCACAGCAGTCCCAAAAGTATGGTCAGTGACGATAGAGAATCTCCCCAGCAGTAACACAGGCTGCAATAAAAACTCAGCAGCTGTTCTAACCCTTACAGATTCTATGCAAAAAAAGTGCACTTTAATTAAAAAAAGAAGAAAAAGAGGTGGTTCAAACATACCTCCCAACTTTTTGAGATGGGAATGAGGGACACCTATCAGCAAAAGTATGCAGGCATAGGACACACCCCTTGCCACACCCCCTTAAAGGAGAACTGTACAAAAAAACAAGATTGGTTAAACCCACAAGTGCTTTTTTTACCACTACTATTTGCATTGGCTTTTGGAATTTACAAATGCAGCAATGTAGAAATCAGATGAAAGATTTAGCACTGGAAAACAATTTCATAGATAAAAAGTGCATTTTATATACATGTATATAGATCAGACCAAAATGAGGGACAAATGAGGAGGAATGAGGGACAGAGGGACATTGCTCCAAATCAGGGACAGTTGGGAGGTATGGTTCAAACATGATTTCCTTTATTTTTTAATAATTATCCATTTGACTAGGTGTTACTGTTAGGGTCATTTTACAATCATGCTGAATACAATGAAATATTCCCGGTGACTGAAAATAGTATATGATTATTATCCAGGAATATTCAGTTTCCTTCCACTCTGCTGGCTCGTGGCCCGTTTTGGATGAACCAAACTATGCACTTCCTTTTTCTTGGAATTTTCCTTTCCATTCTGAGGCCTTTCGTGGCTTACGGGAAATGTGTAAAACAAAAATTACTTGTAAACTAAAATAAGCAACCTTCAGTAAACTCATGTCCATGATATTTCTGTTATTTTGTGGTTTACGGGCACTGTAATCCACTTCTAACAGACCAGATCCTGTGCACTCAAAAGAAAAAATGAAACCAATTTCTGTGCCAACAAAAATAAAACTTAATATTTGTTGCACAAGCCATTTCTTGGATTATTGTCATAAAAAAAAAAATACTTTTCTGTTCAATCTGTAGCCAGCTATTTTGTCAAACGGCAGAACAATTTCTCTTTCTTACAGACATAGCAGCAGTACAATGTATGGCACACACCAGAATTCTCTTCGTACCGCTCATATGAGTACAAACATCCCCTGTAAAAGCAGTTCCATGTTTGGCGAGATACTTTAACCACCTCAATACAGTGAATTTTCACCCCCTTCCTGCCCAAGCCATTTTTCAGCTTTCGGCGCTGTCACACTTTGAATGACAATTGCGCGGTCATGCAACACTGTACCCAATTGAAATTGTTATCATTTTTCCCCACAAATAGAGCTTTCTTTTGGTGGTATTTGATCGCCTCTGCGTTTTTTATTTTTTGCGCTATAAACAAAAGAAGAGTGACAAGTTTGAAAAAAACACAATATTTTTTACCTTTTGCGATTATAAATATCCAATTTCTTTTTCTTTAAAACTAATTTTTTCCTCAGTTTAGGCCAATATTTATTCTTCTACATGTAGCGCTGGTAGATTTATGATATACCATCTGATAGGTAAATTTAATGAATTGCTCGTTATAGGAAGTTAGATTTGCCTCTGTTCCAGCTTGGCTGACGTTGCGTGTGGTTCCACATTGTGCCGGGGGGTGTCGTTGTCACCATCGGCGGGTATTGGAAAAGCAATGTGTTAAAGCGGATGAGTGCTCCTCTGTCCCGGAGATAACTCGGGGGAGTTATGGGAGAGGGTATTTATGGGACAGACGCCATGTTTAGGGGTTCGTTTTCAGCCACCTGCTGGACCTCCTGGCCGACAGGTATGTGTTAGAGTACCACCTCGTGGTCCTCCGTTCCGGAGGCCCGTGCCGCTGCGGCATGTGGGTGGGCCCAGGATCTTGTCTGGGGCCTACCACAGGGGCAGAGGAATGGTCCTGAGCTGTCTATCCAGAGTGAAGAAGCTGGACAACCGAGAAGATCCCAGGGGAGGACCCGTCATGGAAGGATCATGCAGAGTGCTGGTCTGGAGAGGGGCCTGCTGACTCGGTTGGAGACATATCCTGAAGTAGCCTTATTGCATGGTACTGCCGGGTTGGCTTAGAGGTCCAAGTACTGTGTCTGACATTCATCACTAACCAATACATCCTGTGGCAGAGGATCGTACGGGTTTATTTCAAGCAAGTCTGTGGCAGAGACTTTTGTTCGTGCTACGTACTGGCTGCTAGGCAAGTGAGAGAGGCCTATCCAGGTGAGCAAAAGGAGACTGCATTCACTTACAGTATTCAACTTTAAAGGATGTTCTAAAGAAACCTAAAGAAAGGTATTTGAGCTTCCCTGCAGTTTTCCTTCTGCCTCTTTCCTGCTACTTCCTTCGTTACTTGGTACAATAAAGCATTGAAAACGTACTCCAGTGTTGGTGCGTGTGTCGTCCAGAGGTAAACTTAACAGAACCCTAGACCCAGTGCCGGTGAAACAGAGGTATCGAGACTGAAGGTAACAAGCCCGCTTAAACCAGCAGCTCCACCGAGAGTTAGTGCTACATACATATTTTTTTTTTACTAGTAATGGCGGCGATCTGCGATTTTTATCGTGACTGCGATATTGCAGCAGA
The DNA here is from genome assembly GCA_037952835.1 of Lithobates septentrionalis. Lineage (NCBI taxonomy): Eukaryota > Metazoa > Chordata > Amphibia > Anura > Ranidae > Lithobates > Lithobates septentrionalis. The sequence continues at coordinate 1,939,839 of JBBDGP010001130.1, forward strand.
GATTCACATTTATACAGCGATCCGTGCTATAAAAATGCACTGATTACTGTATAAATGTGACTGGCAGGGAAGGGTTTAACACTAGGGGGCGATCGAGGGGGTAACTGTGTTTGCTAGGGAGTGGGGACTCACAAGGGCAGGAGACCGATCGGTGTTCCTCTGTATTGGGAACACACCATCGGTCTCCTCTCCTCTGACAGGACCGTGGATCTGTGTGTTTACACACACAGATCCACGGTCCTGCTGTGTTACCGGCAATCGCGGGTGCCCGGCGGACATCGCGGCCGCCGTGCACGCGCACCAGGTGCGCGCGCCCCCTGGTGGGCCGGGAAAGCGAGGGCGTCATATGAGAGCCGCGCCACCTGGCCGTCAATTGACAGCCGGCGGTCGGCAAGTAGTCAAAGAATCTTGTATTCATAAAGGGATGCTGAGGCTGCAGCTTTTCTTATTCATTATTTAAGGTACTTATTTAGCGCCGTCAATTTACGCAGCGCTTTACATATACATTGTACATTCACATCAGTCCCTACCCTCAAGGAGCTTACAATCTAATAAGGTCCCTAACTAACATTCATATACTAGGGCCAATTTAGACAGAAGCCAATTAACCTACCAGCATGTCTTTGGGGAAAACTGGAGTACCCGGAGGAAACACACGCAGGCACAGGGAGAACATGCAAGCTCCGGGCAGGTAGTGTCGTAGTTGGGATTTGAACCAGCAAGGCGAGAGTGCTAACCACTACACCACTATTAATACAGATCATCTATTATTACAGACCCTCACACTTAAAGAAGAAGTAAAGTCTTCCTTTTTAATTGTACCTACAGGTAAGCCTATAATAAAGCTTACCTATAGGTACTGTAAATATCTCCTAAACTTGCATCGTTTAGGAGATATTTACTATATACGCCGACGTCATCGGCGCATGCGCTCTGAAGAAACAGCCTCTGGTGCCGTTTCTTCAGGACGATGTGCCGTGACCGGCAGCTCCCGTGTGCAGGTGCGGGAGTGACATCATTGGCTCCAGCCAATCACAGCGCCAAAGCCCGCGAACTGGAAGAAACTCCAGGGGGAAAATGTCAGCCGTCTCAGCGGTGTGTGGGCGCCTCTGAGAGAGCTTCGTTCTAATGTAAGTATGTCATACCGAGCTAGTATGCGATGCATACTAGCTCATTATGCCTTTGTATTACAGGTTTTTTTTTTGGAGGGAGGTTAAGACCTTTTTAACCACTTAAGGACCGCCCCACGTACACGCGGCCCTTAAGCACAAAATCACGTACCTGTACAAAATTCTTTGGATCGGCTCTGGGATGCGCACGTGCCGCTGGAGCCGTGCTCTCAGTGTCATTGGACACAGCGGGAGCCAATCAGCAGAACCAGCCGGCCACCAGCGATCGTTGACAGGAGAGGCAGAACGACAGTCTGTCTATGTAAACAAGGCAGACTGTTGTTCTGTCAGAGAGGAAGAGAGAGATCTTGTGTTCCTGCTAATCAGGAACCTAGGGGGTAAAACCTAGCGGAGCTGAAGTGGTTACATTCAACCATCCTAACCCTGTTTGAACCCCCTCACCCTATGTGCTTTTTTTTTATTGCGAACCTGTAATGTTTAATTAACATACTCACCTGCCCAGCAAATCCAGCATTGTCCTGCTGTGATTTGCTGCCACAGCTTGGATCTCAAGCTGGTTCTTTCAGGTTCTACAGCCGGGCCCCAATGACATGCTGCTGGGTCTGCCCACTGCAGCCTCCTGGGATATATAATGTAGATATCCAAGAAGAATGAAGGAGCAGGGACACGTCATTCTCGATTAGGCAAAAATTAACCAACCAAAAAAAAAAAAACCTGCCATTTTATGTTGTGGTGGGGGAGAGGAGTGGAGAGAGCTAAAGTGGATTTTGGGAGTGGAGGTCCTCTTTAGGCTGGCCATACATAGGTCGAATTTCAACCGGTTCCAGCTGAAATCGTTTGAAATTCTTACTGTAGAAAAGTCAATTTTTCAGTTGAATGTTTTGAAAGCTTTAGACCCCTTTTACACTGCAACACTGCTAAAACAGCGTTAAAGCGCTGGTCTTTTTTGCGGTGTTTTAGCTGTGCTTTTTGGGCGCTAGCAGGGTGGATTTTTTAAGGTCACATGACAACGTGACTTTAAAAAAAAAAGGAGAAAAGAAGTCTCGTTTTGCGGCGCTTTCAAAACGCTTTTAAGGCGCTTTGGAAGCGCTGCCTATTCATTTCAATGGGCAGGGGCGTTTTGGGACCGCTATTTAGCAGCGCTCCCAAGCCGCCCCAAAGATGCTGCTTGCAGGACTTTTCCTAACGTTCCACAAGCGCACTGCCCCAGTGTGAAAGCACCCATTGCACAGTTTTCAGGCACCTTTTAGAGGATATTTCTAGCGCTAAAATGCCTGAAACCTCCCTCAGTGTGAAAGGGGTCATAGGTGGAAAAATAGCTGGACAAAGTCTGCATCCAATCAGGCAACATTGGCTGTCAGAAACACAACTGCAGATTTGTCCATCCATGATGTTTAGCGTGGGTGGAGGAATAAAACTGTTTTTATTTTAAATGGAGTACATACAGTCCAAAGATCAACAGCAGTCCATATACAGCAGTTATATACAATCCAATATCCATTGGGAACATTACATGTTCATCATAGCCACCATCATCATAGATCTTACATCCTAAAACCAGAGCCCATTTCACCTTACAACCGGAGTATGAGTGACTTTGCCTCCCACCCATAGTCCATCAGTTATTCATTAAAGGTATCAAGGTATCTGCATTATCCCGCATTTAATCTCAAAAGTCGGTCCATGATCAGGTCCTCCGGGGGAAGCCCCGGTGTCCCCAACCATGGGTCCCATAGCTTCTAAAATTTTCCGGAGCACCCCCTATGCTGGTAAATAACTTTTTCCATTCTCAGTGTATTTCCTACAGCAGTAATCCATTCTTTGACCGTGGGAGGGGATTCCATTGTAGCAGCATCAGTTTGCGGGCCAGAAAAAGGGTCCTTGTGAGGGCTTCTCTGGTGTGATGTTCCCATTCAAGCTCATCTAGAAGATTCAACAGACAGTACTTGGGATCTAATGGGACTGACACCCGAAACACTGTACCCCCTTCCAGTATATGTGTAGTTTGGGGCAGCGCCACAACATGTGTATCAAGTCCCCATGATCCCGTTTGCATCTAGTACATGTTGGTGTTGGCAACAATCCCATATTATGTAGCCTATGGGTTGTGTAGTAAACTCTCAAGAGAGTGTATAGTTGTGTCAGCCTTTGTGTCACATTCAAGGAGCATGCGGTCACTGTCCACAGAGCCTCCTCTCACTGGTCCTCATCTAGGAGGCCTACGTCCGCTTCCCACTTGCCTTTTACTGTCAGGGCGTGCTTTGTAAGGTACTGGCGGAGTAGTGTACTATAACTTTGGGAGATAAATCCCTTAGAGGTCTGTGCTGCCTTAAGCTGAGAGAAGAGGGGTACGAAATCCATATGCCACTCAGAGGCGCTAGTCTGGGCCTTGAATGCGTGTCTGAGTTGCATGTAATAAAGTTGCAAAAATGTTGGTAGCTTATACATCTCCCTCAAAGTTAAGGTCAACAGTTCACCATTATGAATAATTTGTCTTATGATGTATAATGGCATATTTTTTCCACCTATCTGTGTGTTGTAGTTTGCCCAGTTCAGGGTAAGATTCGTTTGACCAAATGGGACTGAACTCATTAATGCCTGTCTCCCCTTAAGATATCTAGATTTGTTCCATATTTTCTTATTAAGTTATACGTAGGGAAGCTTTTTTGGGGTTTTCAAAAGGCTAATGCCTCAAGGGCAGTTGGAACGGAGTATCCACCCAACGTATGAAGCATAATACACTCAGAAGCGCTGGGGATCCTGTCTGTCTTTTCTCCCTCCGCTACCATGGTGCCTATCAAATATTGCAATTGCGATGCTAGATAGTACAGCCAGGGATTTGTTAACACAAGGCCTCCATCATCCTTAGGACGTTGCAGATGCTCCAATTTTATCCTAGGGGGACGATTTTTCCAAATCAACTCGCGAAATATAGAGTTTACTATCCTAAAAGTTTTTAGTTGGATTACCACTGGAGAGTTATGGAGCATGTATAGCAGTTTAGCAGTTGGGGCATAAGAATCAATTTAATAAGACTCACTTTGCCTGCAACTGACATACACAAAGCATTCCAAGTCTTAACCCGTGATCGAAATCTGACCAGAAGAGGTGAGATATTAAGTTGGCTGTATTCCCTGATTCGCGGGGTCACCTATATCCCCAGATATTTAAAAGAGGTGGCTATTGGGGTATCCCCCACTAGGTCCCCATGTTGCATTCGTTCATAATCTATCGGCATCAATGCAGATTTGGTCCAGTTAATTTTTAGACCGGAGAACTTCCCAAAGTGAAAGATGGTATCCATCATTTCCCTCAGGGATCCTTCCGTATCGCCCAGCAGAATCATTGTGTCGTCTGCATATAGCATCACTTTCTCCTGCCTATATCCGTAGCAGAAACCAGTGATGCCCTGGTTGTCTCTGATCCTGATCGCTAGTGGTTCTATCACCAGGGCAAACATGAGGGGTGATAAAGGACACCCCTGTCTGGTGCCCCTACCCAAAGCAAAGGGCAACGACAGTCTACCCGCCTCTCTAATAGCTGCCTGGGGGTGGTGATACAGCAAACGCACCCAGGAGATATACACATCTCCAAAGCCGAATCGTCTCAACACCTCCCAGAGATATGGCCACTCTACACTGTCAAAGCCTTTCATAGCATCCAATGACAGCAGGGCTCTATGACCCACACTATCAGCTTGGGACTGCATATTAAGAAAAAGCCTTCTAAGGTTTATCACCGTGGATTTGTTGGGCATAAATCCCGTCTGGACTGCATGTATAACCGACATAATGACCTTGTTTAGCCTACACACGAGCGGACTTCTCGTCAGACTGAACTCAGAAGGAGTTCTGACAGAGTTCCGACGAAACGGACTTGCTTACACACGATCCCACCAAAGTCTGATTGTTTTGAACGTGATGACGTACGACCGGACTAGAAAAGGAAGTTCAATAGCTAGTAGCCAATAGCTGTCCTTGCGTCGTTTTCAGTCCGTCGGACTAGCATACAGACAAACATTTTTTTCGACAGGAATCGAGTCCGTCGGAAAGATTTGAAACATGTTCTTTTTCTAAGGTCCATCAGGTTTTTTGACAGAAAAGGTCCGATAAAGCCCACACACGATCAGAATGTCCGACGGACTCGTTCCACCCGACTTTTTCTGCCGGAAAGTCTGCACATGTGTACGCAGCATTAGGGCCAACACTTTAGCCAGTATTTTTATGTCTGATTGTAGTAGTGATATTGGCCTGTACGAGGCCGGGTCTGCAGGGTCTTTACCTGGTTTTAATATCAGCACGATATGGGCCTTAGACATAGAGGATGGTAGGGCATTTTGCTCCCTGGCTGTGTTAGACACTCCTAGTAATCAGGGTAGCAGTATCTCTGAGTAATGCTTGTAAATCTGCATGGGGATTCCATCGTCTCCTGGAACCCTACAGTTAGTAAAAGGCTGCAACCGCTGCCTGCAATTCCTCCAATATAAACGGGGAGTTGAGTTAATTTCTTTGAGATGTAGTAATACTCGGAAATGTGATCTCTGCAAGGTAGCTAGTCAATTCCTCAGATCCATACTCCGAGGCTGGTCAGTATAGTGTCTCGTAATATTCCGCCAGCGTCTTCAGTATCAGATCTGGAGAGTGGACAGGCCGCCCACAACTATTCTTTGTTTTTCCAATGACTGGGGACCTCTGCTCTGAATTAGCAATCCCAGCGAGGAGTCAGCCCGTTGTCTCCTCCTCTTCAAAAAATGCTGTTTTGGAGAAAAGCCTCTTTTTTTCCGCCGACGAGGCCAGCAGGTGCTCATACACAGATTGAGCCGACTGCCAGGCCTCCCTGGCGGAATCAGTGGGGTCCTGCACATATTTCATCTCAAGGGAGTGCACTTGTCATTCTAAATCACCTCTCAGTGCCTCAGAACGTTTTTTTTACCTTAGTAATCTCAGCACTAAGCATGCCCCTAAAGTAAGCCTTAAATGCCTCCCACTCATTAAGGGTGCAATCTGGACCATGCTGGACAGTTAAAAAACCTCTGAATGCTCCCCTCTAATTCCTCAGGAGAGGTAAATAACTTAAGCCAAAAGGCGTTAAATTTCCAAGGGGCCCTTGGGAGTGTGGACAGTGGAAGGAATAAAATCTTAATGTGTGTGGCCCAACACAGCGAAATCTGAAAATTCTCCCTTGCCGTGAAGCTGTGCCTGTTTTGGTGTAGGGGAGAGATAAAAGCCTCCCCCCACCGACAGATGGCGCTCCTTCATGCTCTGGCGGTGGACTGTCCCTTGGTGTCATCATGTCCAATGCAGGGCGATGGACCGTGCCATTGGTCTTGATGATATTAGGACCTTAGACCACTGGAGCATGGTGCTGCAGGGACAGGTCTAGCTGCACAGAGGAGTGGAAGATCAGATAAGTAATTTTTTTTCGCCATACCCCCAAGACCTATTCAAGCAGTAAATCCTTGCAATGCGGTGTAGCCCCAGTGCTAGGGGAGTTCTTAGATTTTCTGAAGTTGAGCGTTAGGTAGTCAGTTTTAGAAAGTGTTGACAATGAGTACATCAGCTCCTCTTCAAATGCAGGTTATTATTATTATTATTATAATACAGGATTTATATAACACCAACAGTTTACACAGCACTTTACAATGCAAAGGGAGACAGTACGGAAGGAATAAGAAGGCCCCTAAAGACCACAATTTGCATGGACACATTGGTCAAACATATTTACCTGCGTTTAGAGGCAAAAAAAAAAAAATGAAATATACATTTAAAAATTGTGTTTTTTTCTGCTTGTGTACAATATGGGACAATTTAATTTTACTTTTATTTTTGCAAGTGTGGGGGATGGGTAGGAGTTAAGGGATCACTTATATTAAGTGTTAGGTGCCCTTGACACCTTAGCTTTGCATTGTGTTACTGCACGGCACAATTCAGGTCCTGCAGGCGTTTCTTCCTGTTAGGGTGCTGTGCTCAGCCCTGATAAGTCAGTCACTGGCCAATCTGCTGACAGCCTTAAAGCAAAATCAAACCCTCCTATCCTTTAGGCTCTTATCACATTATGGCATCCTGGATCGTGGTGGGAATAGCCGCTATTCTGCCTACGATTCTGAATCACAGCAAATCGCGAGACGCCATTGCGATCCTCATTACTTTCAATGGCACCCAAATCGTGGCACAGTTTTCCTGCGATTGTCGCACGATGAAATGCACAAACAGGACAGTGGAATGCCTTTCGCCCAAAAGAAGTTCCGGAACTTCTTTTGGGGCGACAGGAGTCCCGCAATTCTATTTGCGATATTTTACAGCGACTGGTCGTGCGACAATCTTGGCGAAATCGCGCCGTGATTGTGGTGCCATTAAAATTTACGGGGTTTGCTAGGGTGTCCCGCGATTTGCGGCGATCCGGAATCGCGGCCAGAATAGTGGTGTTTCAGCCCGTGATAAGGAACGTCATAGTGGGAATGGAGCCTGACAGCCAAGGAAGCTGCTTCTGTTTGATCTGCAACTGCCATTGTGCTGCACATGTGATCAGGTATGAATCCAGCCATTTGATGGTTTGATAGTTTGGTTGAGGACACAAGCAAATGTGACAGTTAGCAATCCCAGCATTCTAGAAATGGAACTTTTTTTTTAAACTGTTAAATTGGTGGGTTTAGTTCCGCTTTATGATTTACTGCTGTTCAGGGGCTCTGGGCTTCAGCAAAATGGTGGCCTCCAGCAAGAAGAAACAGGAGCAATGCTGGAGGCAATTTACAGCACACACTAAGTTTGGTAGCATAATTATTAATAATTAATAATGTGGAATGTATGTTCCTTGCTAAAGAACATTATTTTTATCATGTTATTATGGGTAAAGTTCTGCTTTAAGTTAAAATATAAATGTGAATGAGGCCTTATTCCACAGGGCCTCTTCGTTCAGAAAAATATACAATAAATATTCTAAGTGGTTTCAGTAACTTTATAGGCAAAAATGCAGATTTTAAAGTGTGTAAAAAATTAAAGAATTGCTCTAGATAGTCAATGGGTGAAAGTCCACTTTACCATTGGGTAGCCCAGAAGTACATTTAACCACTTGCCGACCAGCTCACATACATTTACTGCGGCAGGTTGGCAGTGCTGCACGAATCGCCGTACCTGTACGGTGGCTCGCGCAGGCACAGACGCAGGCGGGCGTGCTCGATGTCCGCCGGTGACCTGCGATCGCCTAGTATAGAGGCAGAACAGACATTTGCCAGTGTAAACAAGCGGATCTCCGTTCTGACAGGGGACATGTCAGAGAACTTCTGTTCCCAGTGATCGGGAGCAGTGATCTCTGTCATGTCCCAGTGAGCCTATCTCCCCTACAGTTAGAACACACCCAGGGAACACACTTAACCCCTTGATCACCTCCTAGTGTTAACCCCTTCCCTGCCAGTGTCATTTTTACATTGATCAGTGCATTTTTATAGCACTGATCACTGTAATAATGTCACTGGTCCCCAAAAAGTGTCATTTGGGGACAAATTTGTCTGCCACAATGTGGCAGTCCCGCTGCCATTACTAGTAAAAACAATAAAAAAATCAAATAAAAGTCCCTAAATCCATACCATAGTTTGTAGACGGGATAACTTTTGTGCAAACTAATCAATATACGCCTTTTGCGATTTTTTTTACCAAAAATATGTAGAAGCATATACAGTATTTCACAAACGTGAGTACTTCCTCACATTTTTGTAAATATTTTAATATATCTTTTCATGTGACAACACTGAAGTAATGACACTTTGCTACAGTGTAAAGTAGTGAGTGTACAGCTTGTATAACAGTGAAAATTTGCTGTCCCCTCAAAATAACTCAACACACAGCCAATAATGTCTAAACCGCTGGTAACAAAAGTGAGTACACCCCTAAGTGAAAATGTTCAAATTGGGCCCAAAGTGTCAATATTTTGTGTGGCCACCATAATTTTCCAGCACTGCCTTAACCCTCTTGGGCATGGAGTTCACCAGAGCTTCACAGGTTGCCACTGGAGTCCTCTTCCACTCCTCCATGATGACATCACAGAGCTGGTGGATGTTAGAGACCTTGTGCTCCTCCACCTTCCATTTGAGGATGCCCTACAGATGCTCAATAGGGTTTAGGTCTGGAGACATGCTTGGCCGATCCATCACCCTTACCCTCAGCTTCTTTTGCAAGGCAGTGGTCATCTTGGAGGTGTGTTTGGGGTCGTTATCATGTTGGAATACTGCCCTGCGGCCCAGTCTCTGAAGGGAAGGGATCATGCTCCGCTTCAGTATGTCACAGTACATGTTGGCATTCATGGTTCCCTCAATGAACTGTAGCACCCCAGTGCTGGCAGCACTCATGCAGCCCCAGACCATCACACTCCCACCATCATACTTGACTGTAAGCAAGACACACTTGTCTTTGTACTCCTCACCTGGTTTCCCCCACACACGCTTGACACCATCTGAACCAAATACGTTTATCTAGGTCTCATCAGACCACAGGACATGGTTCCAGTAATCCATGTCCTTAGTCTGCTTGTCTTCAGAAAACTGTTTGCAGGCTTTCTTGTGCATCATCTTTAGAAAAGGCTTCCTTCTGGGAAGACAGCTATGCAGACCCCCCCCCCCCCCTCCTTCAACCTCTGCAGCAATGCTGGCAGCACTCATACATCTATTTCCCAAAGACAACCTCTGGATATGAAGCTGAGCACGAGCACTCAACTTCTTTGGTCGACCATGGCGAGGCCTGCTCTGAGTGGAACCTGTCCTGTTAAACCTCTGTATGGTCTTGGCCACCGTGCTGCAGCTCAGTTTCAGGGTCTTGGCAATCTTCTTATAGGGCGTACACACGGTCGGACTTTGTTCGGATATTCCGACAACAAAATCCTAGGATTTTTTCCGACGGATGTTGGCTCAAACTTGTCTTGCATACACACGGTCACACAAAGTTGTCGAAAAATCCGATCATTCTGAACGCGGTGACGTAAAACACGTACGTTGGGACTATAAACGGGGCAGTGGCCAATAGCTTTCATCTCTTTATTTATTCTGAGCATGCGTGGCACTTTGTCCGTCGGATTTGTGTACACATGATCGGAATTTCCGTCAACGGATTTTGTTGTCGGAAAATTTTATCTCCTGCTCTCCAACTTTGTGTGTCGGAAAATCCGATGGAAAATGTCCGATGGAGCCCACACACGGTCGGAATTTCCGACAACACGCTCCGATCGGACATTTTCCATCGGAAAATCCGACCGTGTGTACGGGGCATTAGGCCATCTTTATGTAGAGCAACAATTCCTTTTTTCTGATCTTCAGAGAGTTCTTTGCCATGAGGTGCCATGTTAAACTTCCAGTGACCAGTATGAGAGAGTGAGAGCGATAACACCAAATTTAACACACCTGCTCCCCATTCACACCTGAGACCTTGTAAGACTAACGAGTCACATGACACCGGGGAGGGAAAATGGCTAATTGGGTCCAATTTGGACATTTTCACTTAGGGGTGTACTCACTTTTGTTGCCAGCAGTTTAGACATTAATGGCTGTGTGTTGAGTTATTTTGAGGGGACAGCAAATTTACACTGTTATACAAGCTGTACACTCACTACTCTACATTGTAGACAAGTGTCATTTCTTCAGTGTTGTCACATGAAAAGATAGAATAAAATATTTCCAAAAATGTGAGGGGTGTACTCACTTTTGTGAGATACTGTATATCAACCTAAACTGATGAATAAATGTGTTTTTTTTTTATATATTTTTTGGGATATGTATTATAGCAAAAAGTTTTTTTTTTAAAATGTTATTTTTTCAAAATTGTCGCTCTTTTTCTGTTTATAGCGGAAAAAATAAAAACCGCAGAGGTGATCAAATACCACCAAAAGAAAGCTCTATTTGTGGGGAAAAAAGGATGTCAAATTGGTTTGGGTACAACGTCGCACAACCGCAAAAAATGGCCTGGTCAGGAAGGGGGCAAATCCTTCCGGGGCTGAAGTGGGTAAGGCCTCATGCACACGAGATGCTGTTAAACGCACGTTCAGAGGCAGTTGGACACTTTTTTTCAACTGCCCCTGAACTCATTCAATGTTATCCTATGTGTCCATGTACGCAGTCTCGTTTTTTTGGCGTTTTTAGGCAGTTGGGTTTAACCTCGTTTTTCCAGAAGCAAAAAAATGGGTTCAGACGCAAAAGTTTTCCACGTTTCAGACAGCAAACGCGGCTAGACACTGGTACCGCGTTTACGTTTATAAGTGTTTTTAAAGGAACCCTATTTTTTGGACCAGAAAACACAGAAATATGATGGTAAACTGCAGCAGAAAATGACATTTTGTGACCCGACTTTGGGGCCCGATATCTCAGGGCCACTTGGTGCTAGGAACCCCAGCTTTGGATATGTTGTAGTGCTAGTTCCACTGTTTTTGCACACTAAACTTGGGGTTCCTAGCGCCAAGTGGCCCCGAGATATGGGGCCCCAAATCAGGTCGGAAAATGTCATTCTCTGCTGCAGAATTGTTTGACATTTTGCAACCTGAATTTGGGGCCCCGTATTTCGGGGCCACTTAGTGCTAGCAACCCCAAATTTGTTGTGCAAACACAGGGGAACTGGCACTATAACATATCCAAATTTGGGGTTCCTAGCACCAAGTGGCCCCGAAATATGGGGCCCCAAAGTCGGATTGCAAAATGTCAAGCACTTCTGCAGCAAAGAATGACATTTAAAATGCGGGATTTTCCTCTAATGCCGCGTACACACGGTCGGACTTTTCGTCTACAAAAGTCCAACGGACGCTGACGGACTAAAGCTGGCTGGTAATCCGATCGTGTGTGGGCTTCTCCGGACTTTCAACATACTTTTTTAGCCTCAAATCCGACGTACTTTAGATTTGAAACATGCTTCAAATCTTTACTTCGTAACTACGACGGACCCCGAAATCCGCTCGTCTGTGTGCTAGTCCGACGGACAAAAAGCCACGCTAGGGCAGCTATTGGCTACTGGCTATGAACTTCCTTATTTTAGTCCGGTGTACGTCATCACGTAAGAATTCGACGGACTTTTGTGTGATCGTGTGTAGGCAAGTCTGTTCGTTAGAAAGTCCGCCGCAAGTCCGCCGCAAGTCCGTCGAAAGTCTGCCGAAAGTCTGCCGGAAGTCTGTCGGACAGGCTGTCTGACTTTTGTAGACGAAAAGTCCGACTGTGTGTACGCGGCATAACTCTTGGTAATGGAAATGCTTTTAGTTATACTTCATTCATAACTACGTCAGGTAATTACAACATCTAACCCATCTATGTCCTGCCAGGCTGTGAGAACTGCGTGTGACCGAGAACAGCACAGAACATACACTGACAGAGGAGGCGGGGTTTACTGGAAGTGTAATTGACGTGCAGCCAATCAAGGTGAGATTAGAGGGGGACGATGGGCAGCCAGTCATAGCAGACACACAGCGACTAGGCGGGGAGGGTATGAAAAACAGCCAATCAGGGTAAGCGTGGTGCCAGCAGGCGGGAGGAGAGGGGCGTGACGAGCTGTGAATCAGAGCGTGTACACAGCGAGTAGGCGGGGCGGAGGGAATAATTTTTTTGTGTGTTTTGAGGAAGTCACGTGGTGCTCTCCTCCAATTACGCGTAGCGGACTCCAGTGCTCCGCTTTCCCAGCAGTATTACTGAGATGTCCGTCTGAGGGGCTCAGCCTGAAGCGAGAGGCCGCGGGATGTGTGTGGAGAGGCCGAGGAGGAGGAAGAGTCCTGGGTGTGAAGTGTGAGCCGGATACGGCCTTCTTCTGGACGAGTCACATCGGATCTGTGCTATGCTGGGGGCTCCGCGCTGTGCTGGTAAGTGAGGTGGTCGTGTTCAGTGTCTGAGCCAGGTCTGTGGAGGCCGGTCACACCCTTCTCTATAGGACGGAGAGGAGAGACAGGACTTCTCTATAGTCACAGTGTCTGTGCTCACATCCTCTTCTCTCATCTTCCCTTCCCTGCCCGTCCCTTCCCTGCCACTCTCTTCTCTGCCCGTCCCTTCCCTTCTCTGCCCGTCCCTTCCCTTCTCTGCCCGTCCCTTCCCTTCTCTGCCCGTCTCTTCCCTTCCCTGCCCTTCCCTTCCCTGCCACTCTCTTCTCTGCCCTTCCCTTCCCGTCCCTTCTCTGCCCGTCCCGTCCCTTCTCTGCCCGTCCCGTCCCTTCTCTGCCCGCCCCGTCCCTTCTCTGCCCGCCCCGTCCCTTCTCTGCCCTTCTCGTCCCTTCTCTTCCCTGCCCGTCCCTTCTCTTCCCTGCCCGTCCCTTCTCTTCCCGTCCCGTCTCTTCCCGTCCCGTCTCTTCCCGTCCCGTCTCTTCCCTGCCCGTCTCTTCCCTGCCCGTCTCTTCCCTGCCCGTCCCTTCCCTTCTCTGCCCGTCCCTTCCCTTCTCTGCCCGTCCCTTCCCTTCTCGTCCCTTCCCTTCTCTGCCCGTCCCTTCCCTTCTCTGCCCGTCCCTTCTCTGCCCGTCCCGTCCCTTCTCTGCCCGTCCCGTCCCTTCTCTGCCCGTCTCTTCTCTGCCCGTCTCTTCTCTGCCCGTCTCTTCTCTGCCCGTCTCTTCCCTGCCCGTCCCTTCTCTTCCCGTCCCTTCTCTTCCCGTCCCGTCTCTTCCCTTCTCTGTCCGTCTCTTCCCTTCTCTGCCCGTCTCTTCCCTTCTCTGCCCGTCCCTTCCCTTCTCTGCCCGTCCCTTCCCTTCTCTGCCCGTCCCTTCCCTTCTCTGCCCGTCTCTTCCCTTCCCTGCCCGTCTCTTCCCTTCCCTGCCCGTCCCGTCCCTTCCCTGCCCGTCCCTTCTCTTCCCTGCCCGTCCCTTCCCTTCCCTGCCCGTCCCTTCTCTTCCCTGCCCGTCCCTTCCCTTCCCTGCCCGTCCCTTCTCTTCCCTGCCCGTCCCTTCTCTTCCCTGCCCGTCCCTTCTCTTCCCTGCCCGTCCCTTCTCTTCCCTGCCCGTCCCTTCTCTTCCCTGCCCGTCCCGTCTCTTCCCTGCCCGTCCCGTCTCTTCCCTGCCCGTCCCGTCTCTTCCCTGCCCGTCTCGTCTCTTCCCTGCCCGTCTCGTCTCTTCCCTGCCCGTCTCTTCCCTGCCCGTCTCTTCCCGTCCCGTCTCTTCCCGTCCCGTCTCTTCCCGTCCCGTCTCTTCCCGTCCCGTCTCTTCCCGTCCCGTCTCTTCCCGTCCCGTCTCTTCCCGTCCCGTCTCTTCCCGTCCCGTCTCTTCCCGTCCCGTCTCTTCCCGTCCCGTCTCTTCCCTGCCCGTCTCTTCCCTGCCCGTCTCTTCCCTGCCCGTCTCTTCCCTGCCCGTCTCTTCCCTGCCCGTCTCTTCCCTGCCCGTCTCTTCCCGTCCCGTCTCTTCCCGTCCCGTCTCTTCCCTGCCCGTCTCTTCCCTGCCCTTCCCGTCTCTTCTCTGCCCTTCCCGTCTCTTCTCTGCCCTTACAACTGTCCTGGTGATTGTGGAGACTAAGGATGAGCTCTGGCGTGTTCGCACACTCCACGTGCAGAGCCCACCAGGAAGTCAGTGCTGCGCTAATCACAGGCAGTGAGACATTGTCTCAGTGCGCGGCTGAAGAGATCGGGAAATGTCTCACCGCCTGTGATCAGCGCAGTGCCGACTTCCTGGCGGGCTCTGCAAGTGGAGTGTGCGAACACGCCGGAGCTCATCCTTACTGGAGACGCTGACTCTGAGAAAAGAAGAAACAACGTTGCCCATAGCAACCACATGTTTTTAATTGGCTGCAAGAGGAGCTGGGGCTGACCTGTCAATGCAGTATTGTATTATTGTTGGCTGGTGGTGTGTTATATTACAGATAGATGTATTGGTGGTTTGTGTTCTGAACTGATCAGGGATGTGGAAAGGAGAAGCAGTTTTTGGCAATAAAAGGTATTCCCACCCCCTCCATTATCTTATGTAAACTGTGTAACAATAAACGTCTCTTATTTGCTCCTCCCCCTGTTAGAGAGGAGAGGGAAATGTTGTGTAGTCCTAACACACTAGAGTGACAACACTGCTCAGTATGGGTGTCACCTTCACACAGGAAGTGAGTTAATGGCAGAATTACCAGATTAACCCCTTCATGATGAAAGGGTTAAACAAATCCTAACACCTAAACTAGGGCTGCAACTAACGATTATTTTCATAGTTGATTAGTTGGCCAATTATTGTTTAGATTAATCGATTATTCAGTTAATAACCTTAAAAGTGTGGTGTATAATTTACTTTAATATGTAAAGTTTAATAAAAAAAGGAAATTTATTCCTAAATATCTCAATGCAGTGTTAAATATAAACTTTATTGTTAGGGAGCAAAAGCTCTAATCCACTCTGAGAATAAGACAGAGGAGATATACTGTATGTACTATTAGAGGAGATATACTGTATGTACTATTGGAGGAGAGATATACTGTATGTACTATTGGAGGAGAGATATACTGTATGTACTATTGGAGGAGAGATATACTGTATGTACTATTGGAGGAGAGATATACTGTATGTACTATTGGAGGAGAGATATACTGTATGCACTATTGGAGGATATATACCATTAAAGGGTGAATCTGGTAAATATCATCAGACTCAGATCAATTTTTTTTATTTAAAAAACAATATCTTCCGTCAAAAAAAAATGTCATTTTAAGAACGTTTGTTTGATTTTCGAATGGTTAGTGGGGTCAAATCGACATTCATTTCCAAGCATGGTGACGGGAAAATTTAGAAATAATAGAAAACTTCTTGGTGAAAGGAATTTTCAGACAGTGTATTTGGTTTTCGTTTAGAAATACATTCATTTTAAAAATAGAATGTTAAAAACAAGTTAAAATTTCAAACATTCTTTCATTCAGCGAATGTATAAAGATTTTTCGTCTGAATATTCTCGTCTGAAAATTGATCGGTGTGGCCAGCATAAGGCTCGGTGCACACCTATGCAGTTTGCTTTTGATCTGTTTCTGCAGTGATTTTTGCTGTGCGTTTTGATTTTTGCACACGTGATTTTGCTGCGATTTGCATTTTTGCATTTTTTTGGACAAGTTGTTGTTGGGCAAATTAAAAAACACAAATTGCTGCAAAAACGCTTTACATGCTTTTTAGCAGCTTCTCCATTGAAGTATATTGAACCAAAAAGCACTGTTTTGCGTTTAAAAAAAAAAAAGTCCCTGACCCTTTCCAAATACGCAGCGGCTGAAAAAAGCGTAGATGTGAACGTGTCCCATAGGGAACCATGTAAATGAACTGTAGTGCATTTCTGCAAAAAAGCACCAAAATCACATAGATGGGAACCAGGTCTAAGACGTTTAGTAACCTAATGGGGTTAAAAAAAAATAAAATTGGCCCTTTTAGATAATCACTACTGTAAGGGGTTCATTTTTTTTTTACTGTAGAACTGTGAAAATAATATTTACAGTAATGATTATTTGCTCTTTTTATGCTATAAAGAGCTTTTTAGTTTTTTAACCCCATTATGTTACTAGCCGATTAATCGATTATGAAAATAATAATTAATTTCATAATCGATTAGTTATCGATTAATCGATTAGTTGTTTCAGCCCTAACCTAAAGCCAGTTTTGCAAATTTTGACCTGTGTTATTAGAACTTATCACTGGAACTACTTGGTCCATCCAGATGGATTGTACAGCATATTTTTTTGGACCAATTTGGCTTTCATTTGGTGGCAATGGTGATGGATGTCTCTTGGATTTATTATTTTATTTTTTTATCAAAGGAAAACTGGAACACAATAGTAAAGTCATGTTTGTGGTTTTACAATGTAGCTGTGTATAAATCTTGTTATTATCAGAGTAGTAATCCCTACTCTTTGGGCAGAAAACCGTACTAATGAGAAGAAAATCGGACGCTGTGGTCACATCAGGCAAAAATTTTGGAGCCTGCACATCCAGTTTTTGTCTGATGAAAATTCGTAATTGGTTCTCAAAAGCAGCATACTAATGATCAAAAAATCGGCAGATCATTTATTGGACGAAATTTAACTTCAGATTTTCTGACCGTATGTACAGGCCTTTGGAGCCAGCAGGGAACGGATGCAGCATCCACCTAGGTAAGTATTTCTAACAAAACCCCAAATTTCTCATTTAACTGGTAATTGCCTGGTCATGCAATGCTGTACTCAATCCAAATTTAGATACATTTTTAAATACAAATAGCTTTCTTTTGGTGCTATTTGATTACGTCTGGCTTTTTTATTTGTGATATAAACGATAAAAGAGTGAAAATTTTTTTTTTTTGGGGGGGGGGGGGTGTTTTTACTTTCATCAAATTTCTTAAAGTAAAGTTTTGGCCAAAACGTATTCTGCTACATGTCTGAAAAACAAAAAAAATCTCTAAGTGTATATTGATTTGCGTTTGTTTTTTGTTTTTTTTATAGCGCATATATACTGTAATTTTATTTTTTTTATACTACTAATGCGATCAGCGACCTATAATGGGATTGGCAGTCTGATACTGGGGGGGGGGGGGGGGGGGGGGGGTGTAAAGTGACTGACATCACCAGTGACATTAATACAGTGATATTATACACTGTCACTGTACTAATGACACTGGCTGGCGCCATAAACCCGGAAGCAGGCAGCTACATATGGCTACATCTCTTTGCCTGTGCGGGCCGTCCGCCAGGCAGTACACAGCGGGCGGGCGGTCTGCAATTGGTTATCAGGGAATGTCTAATGTAAACTGTGTTATTGCCAATTGGCTCAGCAAATTTGAGGCGTGAATTAATATCTCCCATTTGTGGACTTTACATCCATGTGCATTGGAGGATTTTACTGTCCATACGGACCGCTTTTTCAGAGGATTATTTATTTGGACATCTGTATTACAGCCCAACTGCGGGCGCACTTGCCTCCACATATTTCCAGCAGACAAACATTCTTGTTTTTGGAAGGAGCCTGCGGTCATACAGGTATACTTCTATCGTCTGCAAATCAGATTAGGGCTCGTTCACGCTGCCTGCATGCTAAATGGTTTATTATAGTGTTCAGCATTCAGGCAACTTTCTGTTTTTGGCTGCAGTGAGGGGAGTGGTGTGTTGTTCGCTTCAACGCATCTCACGGTTTACTATTTTCTTTTAAACATTACTTGAAGTGCACAAAGTGCGTTGCGCTGCTGTGCAGTGACATGCTGTGCCTACCTGTGCGCTGCAGTAAAACGCTATGTTTGCATTTTACTGTAACTCTACTGCACCACACCTCTGGCCTGCGTAGCAGTGCGAACAGGGGACCTAGAAAACCGTTGTTTTCGATGTGCCCTAAGAGGATTGGCAGTTACCCAGTGGAGAAAATTGCCAGTCACTGTACTATGTGTGAACAAGCATGGAGGAAGTATATGGGGAGCTGGCTGCTCTGGATGTAAGTGCCGCAAGTGTGTCGCCTTTATAGTTCCCCAGGGTTCTGTGCTGGGACCAATCCTATTTAATTTGTTCATAAACGATCTGGAGGATGGGATAAACAGTTCAATCTCTGTATTTGCAGACGATACTAAGCTAAGCAGGGCAATAACTTCTCCGCAGGACGTGGAAACCTTGCAATAAGACCTGAACAAATGAATGGGGTGGGCGACTACATGGCAAATGAGGTTCAATGTAGGAAAATGTAAAATAATGCATTTGGGTGGCAAAAATATGAATGCAATCTATACACTGGGGGGAGAACCTCTGGGGGAATCTAGGATGGAAAAGGACCTGGGGGTCCTAGTAGATGATAGGCTCAGCAATGACATGCAATGCCAAGCTGCTGCTAACAAAGCAAACAGAATATTGGCATGCATTAAAAAGGGGATCAACTCCAGAGATAAAACGATAATTCTCCCATTCTTCAAGACTCTGGTCCGGCCGCACCTGGAGTATGCTGTCCAGTTCTGGGCACCAGTCCTCAGGAAGGATGTACTGGAAATGGAGCGAGTACAAAGAAGGGCAACAAAGCTAATAAAGGGTCTGGAGGATCTTAGTTATGAGGAAAGGTTGCGAGCACTGAACCGATTCTCTCTGGAGAAGAGACGATTGAGAGGGGATATGATTTCAATTTACAAATACCGGACTGGTGACCCCACAATAGGGATAAAACTTTTTCGCAGAAGAGAGTTTAACAAGACTTGTGGCCACTCATTAAAATTAGAAGAAAAGAGGTTTAACCTTAAACTACGTAGAGGGTTCTTTACTGTAAGAGCGGCAAGGATGTGGAATTCCCTTCCACAGGCGGTGGTCTCAGCGGGGAGCATTGATAGTTTAAAAAAACGATTAGATAAGCACCTGAACGACCACAACATACAGGGATATACAATGTAATACTGACATATAATCATACACATAGGTTGGACTTGATGGACTTGTGTCTTTTTTCAACCTCATCTACTATGTACCTACTATGTAATTCATAAGGGAGATCTGGAAATTGGCAGTAGAGGAGGAAGGAGAGAGCTTTCAGATGTTAACAGTAGTACTGTTTGCCCCGATGGCCAACCACAGTGATAAAAAATGTACAGAGCCAGTCTAAACAGCTCTGTGCTTTTAGGCGCAGTTCACACTAGTGCTATGCAGGAACCAACGCAATTCCTGTGCAGGTTCCCACATCACATCTGACTCGCAGGCAGTTCAGGCAGGCCACGCCCACCGAGTGGCGTCGGAAGACCGGCCCAATCTATGCCCGCCAAGGAACTCCAGAAATACACAGCCACCACTCTGTTGTCTTAAAACGTATGGCGTTAATGAAGTGGTTAAGCAACATTTGGAGGATTACCTTCTGTATTTGTCAGTTGTGAATACAACAGTGACACTAAAGCCCCATACACACTATTAGATTTTCTGCAGATTTTTGACTTCAGATTTGCCAAAACCATCTAGTGCAAGGGCCTGCCTGATTGCATCCAAATTGAAACTCTTAAGGCCCGTACACACGATCGGACTTTCCGACGGGAAATGTTCGATGTCAGGCTGTTGGTGGAAAATCCGACCGTGTGTATGCTCCATCGGACAATTGTTGTCGGACTTTCCACCGACAAATGTTGACTAGCAGGTTTTCAAATTTTCCGCCAACAAATGTGTGTTGTTGGATTTTCCGATCGTGTGTACACAAGTCAGTCGGACAAAAGTCCAAAGTACAAACGCGCATGCTCGGAAGCAGAAGCGGTCGATCTTGTAAACTGGCGTTCGTAATGGAGAATTAACATTTGTGACGTGGCAGATTATGAAATCTCCAAATGCAGCGCACAATTCTCTTCTTCTTTAACCACCACCACCAATACCAGGCACTTAGGCACCTTCCCGCCCAGGCCAATTTTCAGCTTTCAGCGCTGTCGCAATTTGACAATTGCGCGGTCATGCTACACTGTACCCATACAATTTTTTTTTGATTTTGTTCCCACAAATGGAGCTTTCTTTTGGTGGTATTTGATCACCTCTGCGGTTTATTTTTTGCGCAACAAATAAAAAAAGACCGAAAATTTTGAAGTTTTTCTTTGTTTCTGTTTAAAATTTTTTGTAAATAAGTACGTTTTCTTCTTCACTGATGGGCACTGATATGGCTGCACTGACGGGGCACTGATATGGCTGCACTGACGGGGCACTGATGGGCACTCATAGGTGGCATGGATGGGCACCCGTAGGTGGCATTGATTGGTACATATGGGTGGCACTGACGGGTACTTATGGGTGGCACTGACGGGTACTTATGGGTGGCACTGACAGGTGGCACCGATGGGCACTGACAGGTGGCACGATGGGCACTGACAGGTGGCACTGATAAAATTTATTGGTGGCATTGCTGGGCATAACTGAAACATAATGGTGCCAATCAGTGCCTATTTGTGGGCACTGATTGGCACAGATTGGGCACATGTGGATGGCCATGGGGTACATACCTGGCCATCCACATGTTGCCCCTTCCCTGGTGGTCCTAGTGGCGATCCCTGGTGGTCCGGTGTGGTGATCTGAGGGAGGGCTGCGCTGATAAACAATCAGCGCAGACCCCCCCCTGTCAGGAGAGCCGCCGATCGGCTCTCCTCGCGTCTGTCAGACGCGAGTGAGGAAAAGCCAATCAACGGCTCTTCCTATTGACATCGTGATCAGCCATGATTGGACACGGCTGATCACGTGGTAAAGAGCCTGCACCGCAGGCTCTTTACCAAGATCGGTGAAGCGGTGTGTCAGGCTGACACACCGCTCCACCGATCGCCCCGATGCGCGCGGCGGCATGTTATCCTGCTGGACGTCATATGACGCCCAGTCAGGATAACGGAACCACTTCCCGGACGTCAATCCGCTATAGGCCGGGCGGGAAGTAGTTAATGGGATAATAATGAAGCTGCTTTGCTGGTGATACTGACGGAGTTATTGCAAACGAGTTTTCAAAGGCTTTTTTTTTCTAGTGATATCAAGAATAATATTATTATGCTTTTTTTTTTTTTTTTTTTTTTTTTTTTTTTATATATATATTTTTTTATTTGGACAAATTACCACAACACCATGATTCCTGTAGTTTTTAAGATCAAAGATACAACTATGTTGGTGTCCCTTGCTAATTTTTACATTGTATTTTTTTAAAATGTAACTGCCTACTCCCAAACTGTCATTTGAAGTAAAACCAGGGGCGGACTGACAACTCATGGGGGCCCCCGGGCAATAGCAGAAGATTATGGGGCCCCAGGCAATAGGAAATTATGGGGCCACACAGTATACACACACACAGTATACACACACACAGTATACACACACACAGTATACACACACACAGTATACACACACACAGTATACACACACACACACACACACACACACACACACACACACACACACACACACTGAAAAGGTACTGGAGAGGCAGGGCAGCTATAATCTTGGGATTTTTTTTAAAAAACACAGATTTTTACATACTGTGCCTGGTTTTATTGAGGCTGGCAGCCCTGATGGGGCCCCTTAGTGGCATGGGGCCTCGGGCAGTGCCCGAATGGTCAGTCCGCTCCTGAGTAAAACACATAACCAAGTATTATTCTCCAATTTTTTTTATTGTGCAATTAAGAAAAAAAAATTAGACATGCTATCTGCCAATAGAACTTAACCAAAAAGTGAATTCTGTGCATCCAAAAATATAGAAAATATACCAAATCCAATCATTATTATTCAACCAACAAAATTATGTCAAAGCAATAACTCCAAGGCCAATAATAAATGACACGTTATCTCCTCCGATTCCGCAACATGTCTGGTTGACCAACGGCCGTTCAGAAACGAACTGAAAAGCGTGAATCAACACTCGCTAAACTTCTACTAACACAAAATTAGCATAAAGAGCTGAAAAACCACTTGGTACGTCACTACGTTTGTAATTGTTGGCCAACATTTGTGTGACCGTGTGTATTCAAGACAAGTTTGAGCCAACGCCCTTCGGACAAAATTCCACGGTTTTGTTGGATAACAATCCGATCGCGTGTACGAGGCATTAAGGTTTGACCTCATTATATGGTTTTGGTAAATCTGAAGGCAAAAATATGCAGAAAATCTAATGGTGTGTATGAGGTCTAAAGCCCCGTACACACGGTCGGACTTTGTTCGGACATTCCGACAGCAAAATCCTAGGATTTTTTCCGATGGATGTTGGCTCAAACTTGTCTTGCATGCACACGGTCACACAAAGTTGTCGGAAAATCCGATCGTTCTGAACGCGGTGACGTAAAACACGTACATCGGGACTATAAACGGGGCAGTGGCCAATAGCTTTCATCTCTTTATTTATTCTGAGCATGCGTGGCACTTTGTCCGTCGGATTTGTGTACACACGATCGGAATTTCCGACAACGGATTTTGTTGTCGGAAAATTTTATAGCCTGCTCTCAAACTTTGTGTCGGAAAATCCGATGGAAAATGTGTGATGGAGCCCACACACGGTCGGAATTTCTGACAACAAGGTCCTATCACGCATTTTCCGTCGGAAAATCCGACCGTGTGTACGGGGGGCATTAGACATACATTCATAGTCACTGCCCAACAATATTTGTCACTTAACACTGGACGATTTTACGTCTTTCATGCAGAATTTTCTGACCGGGCAGTTGTAGTAGGTGACCGCGATATTGTGTCAATCTCGCCGCATTTCTCGGCGAGATTTGACACCTGCGAGCCCCGTCGCAGGAGCCAGCGCCGAGATGGCTCACTCATCGGGAAAGGAAAACTTTGTTTTCCTTCCGCGATGAGTGACAGGCAGTGCTGACAGCTGTCTGGTATGAATCCTGAGGCGGGAACACCGCGCCAAATTTTAAATGAAAAAAACGGCGTGGGTTCCCCCCCAGGGGCATACCAGGCCCTTAGGTCTGGCATGGATTGTAAGGGGAACCCCCTACGCCAAAAAATCGGCGTGGGGGTCCCCCCCAAATCCATACCAGACCCTTATCCGAGCATGCAGCCCGGCTGGCCAGGAGAGGGGGGGGACGAGCGAGCGCCCCCCCCTCCTGAGCCGTACCAGGCCGCATGCCCTCAACATGGGGGGTGGGTGCCTTGGGGGAGGGGGGCGCCCTGCGGGGGCCCCCCCACCCCAAAGCACCTTGTCCCCATGTTGATAAGGACAAGGGCCTCTTCCCGACAACCCTGGCCGTTGGTTGTTGGGGTCTGCGGGCGGGGGGCTTATCGGAATCCGGGAGCCCCCTTTAATAAGGGGGCCCCCAGATCCCGGCCCCCCACCCTGTGTGAATGAGTTTGGGGTACATGGTACCCCTACCCATTCACCTGGGGAAAAGTGTCAATATAAAAAAAACACAGTACACAGGTTTTAAGAGTCATTTATTAGTCAGCTCCGGGATCTTCTTTCGACTTCGGGGGGTCTCCTTCCGACTTCTACCGGTGTTCGGCC
Organism: Lithobates septentrionalis; assembly: GCA_037952835.1. NCBI lineage: Eukaryota > Metazoa > Chordata > Amphibia > Anura > Ranidae > Lithobates > Lithobates septentrionalis. The sequence continues at coordinate 1,963,788 of JBBDGP010001130.1, forward strand.
TCTTCTCCTGGGCCCCGCCGCTATCTTCTTCCAGCTCTATTGCCAGCGAGGGGCCCGGTCTGCTGCCGCTGTCTTGCCGCCGCTGTCTCGCCGCCGCCGCTGTCTTGTCGACGCTGTCTCACCTCTTCTTCTCTTCTTCCCCGATGTTGACATGATGCTCTCTCCGGCTCGAATGCTGTGTGCGAGCTGCGGAGCCATTTATATAGGCGGTGACCCCGCCCCCTTACGACGTCATTGTCCCAGCATGCGCAGGGACTCTGTGGTCACGCCCCCTTATGACGCCAGAGTCCCTGCGCATGCTGGGACAATGACGTCGTAAAGGGGCGGGGTCACCGCCTATATAAATGGCTCCGCAGCTCGCACACAGCATTCGAGCCGGAGAGAGCGTCGTGTCAACATCGGGGAAGAAGAGAAGAAGCGGCAAGACAGCGGCAGCAGACCGGGCCCCTCGCTGGCAATAGAGCTGGAAGAAGATAGCGGCGGGGCCCGGGAGAAGAGGCCGAACACCGGGAGAAGTCGGAAGGAGACCCCCCGAAGTCGGAAGAAGATCCAGGAGCTGACTAATAAATGACTCTTAAAACCTATGTACTGTGTGTTTTTTTTTTTTTTTTTATATTGACACTTTTCCCCAGGTGAATGGGTAGGGGTACCATGTACCCCAAACTCATTCACACAGGGTGGGGGGCTGGGATCTGGGGGCCCCCTTATTAAAGGGGGCTCCCGGATTCCGATAAGCCCCCCGCCCGCAGACCCCGACAACCAACGGCCAGGGTTGTCGGGAAGAGGCCCTTGTCCTCATCAACATGGAGACAAGGTGCTTTGGGGTGGGGGGGCCCCCGCGGGGCGCCCCCCTCCCCCAAGGCACCCACCCCCCATGTTGAGGGCATGCGGCCTGGTACGGCTCAGGAGGGGGGGGGGGCGCTCGCTCGTCCCCACCCCTCTTCTTTTTGGCCGGCCGGGCTGCATGCTCGGATAAGGGTCTGGTATGGATTTGGGGGGGACCCCCACGCCCCCACGCCGGCGTAGGGGGTTCCCCTTACAATCCATGCCAGACCTAAGGGCCTGGTATGCCCCTGGGGGGGAACCCACGCCGGTTTTTTCATTTAAAATTTGACGCGGTGTTCCCGCCTCAGGATTCATACCAGACAGCTGTCAGCACTGCCTGTCACTCATCGCGGAAGGAAAACAAAGTTTTCCTTTCCCGATGAGTGAGCCAGCGCAACATGCACAGTACCCTGTCGCCGAGAACCAGCGCGATGCTATCGCGCTGGAAACACAATCTCGCGGTCAGGTACTGTAGATGTACAAATTCAGTTGTTTTATAGACCTCATCTCTACAGGTTTTCCTGGGATAACCCGTAAAGGAAATACTGTAACGTGGGTCTTTTTTGTTGTACGGAGATCAGATTTTGCTTTGAACAGTTTGTTTTATTGAACAACAATGGCATTATTGACTGACATAGTAGAAGGTACTGATGTGGAAGCATACATATTGACAATCCCTATGTACGATCAATGAGGTTTGACTAAGCCGTCTTGTTTGCGATACTGGTGAAGTTGCTGGATATTGTATTTATTTTTTACAGGTACTTTATATGCCATCAATTTACATATATTGTACATTCATATCTGTCCCTGCCCTCAAGGAGCTTACAATTTAAGGTCTCTAACTCGCATTCATTCATACATACACATGCTAGGGCCAGTTTAGACAGAAGCCAATTCACCTACCAGCATACAGTTGTGCTCATAAGTTTACATGCTTTCTTGGCCATTTTTCAGATTATATGAATAACACAAAAACATTTTTTTCACTCATGCTTAGTGTTTGGCTGAAGCCATTTTTTATCAATCAACTGTGTTTACTCTTTTTTTTAAATCATAATGGCAACAGAAACTACCCAAATGACACTGATCAAAAGTTTACATACCCTGGTGATTTTGGCCTGATAACATGCACACAAGTTGACACAAAGGGGTTTGAATGGCTATTAAAGGTAACCGTACTCATCTGTGATCTGTTTGCTTGTAATTAGTGTATGTGTATATAAAAGGTAAATGACTTTCGGGACTCCTGACAGACTCTTGCATCTTTCATCCAGTGTTGCACTGACGTTTCTGGATTCTGAGCCATGGGGAAAGCAAAAGAATTGTCAAAGGATCTGCGGGAAAAGGTAGTTGAACTGTATAAAACAGGAAAGGGATATAAAAAGATATCCAGGGAATTGAGAATGACAATCAGCAGTGTTCCAACTCTAATTAAGAAGTGGAAATTGAGGGGTTATGTTGAAACCAAACCATGGTCAGGTAGACCAACTAAAATTTCAGCCACAACTGCCAGCAAAATTGTTTCAGGATGCAAAGAAAAACCCACAAATAACTTCAGGTGAAATACAGGACTCTCTGAAAACATGTGGTGTGGCTGTTTCAAGATGCACAATAAGGAGGCACCTGAAGAAAGATAGGCTACATGGTCGAATCGCCAGAAGAAAGGCATTACTACGCAAAAGCCAAAAAGTATCCCGCTTACAATACGCCAAACAGCACAGAGACAAGCCTCAAACCTTCTGGCACAAAGTCATTTGGAGTGATGGACCAAAATTGAGCTTTTTGGCCACAACCATAAACGCTACATTTGGAGAGGAATCAACAAGGCCTATGATGAAAGTTATGAAGGTGGAACGCTGATGTTTTGGGGATGTGTGAGCTACAAAGGCACAGGAAATTTGGTCAAAATTGTAGGCAAGATGAATGCAGTATGTTATCAAAAGATACCGGAGGAACATTTGCGTTCATCAGCCAGGAAGCTGTGCATGGGACGTTCTTGGACATTCCAACATGACAATGATCCAAAACACAAGGCCAAGTCGACCTGTCATTGGCTACAGCAGAATAAAGTGAAGGTTCTGGAGTGGCCATCTCAGTCTCCTGACCTCAATATCATTGAGCCACTCTGGGGAGATCTCAAATGTGCATTTCATGCAAGACAGCCCAAGAATTTACAGGAACTGGAGGCTTTTTGCCAAGAGGAATGGGCAGCTTTACTATCTGAGAAGATAAAGAGCCTCATCCACAAATGCCACAAAATACTTTAAGCTATCATTGCTGTTAAAGGGGGCAATACACTATATTAAGAACTGGGGTATGTAAACTTTTGATCAGGGTCATTTGGGTAGTTTCTGTTGCCATTATGATTTAAAAATAGTAAACACAGTTGATTTTAAATGGCTTCAGCCAAACACTAACCATGAGTGAAAAAAATGTTTTTGTTATCATTTATATTCTCTGAAAAATGGCCAAGAAATCATAAATTCTGCCAGGGTATGGAAACCTATGAGCACAACTGTATCTTTGGAGTGTGGGAGGAAACCCGCACAGGGAGAACATGCAAACTCCATGCAGATAGTGTAGTGGTTCTCAACCTCAGTCCTCAAGTACCCGCAACAAGCCATGTTTGCAGGATTTCCTTTATCTTGCACAGGTGCTGTAGCCTCCCTGGCGGTTTTCCCGAGTGTGGCTCGGGGTTACATTTCAGGACCATTAGCGGTAACCCCGAGCCACACTCGGGATTACATCGCAGGATCCTGGTGCCTCCTTACTTACCTTGTCCCCGGGATCCTGCGATGTCCCCCGCACTGTCCGAGGGCTCCGTCCTCCTCCGAAGCCTCTCCGTGCCAGGCTCCGTTCCCTGCGAGCGTCGCGACGCACGGGGGCGGAGCCTGGCGGCAAATTCAAAAAAATGTAAAAATCATAACACAGTACTGTAATCTTACAGATTACAGTACTGTATGAAATCATTTCACATCCCATTTGTCCCCAGTGCTCTGGCCCATGCCCTGCATGCAGTTTTATATTGCATATACTGTTCTTTCTGCCTGGAAACTGGAGATTGTCCATAGCAACCAAAAAGTGTCCCTTTACGTCAAAAATGGCTTTAGACCAGCTAGAAAACTGCGATAGTAAATTAGAACACTTGCAGAATTGAGCGATAGTGAATAGTGTGGAAATTTATTTTATTACTATTTATTTTTATTTTTTATAATTATTATTTTTTTTTTATTATATTATAATTTATGTTTTTGTGTTTCAAACTTTATCATACCCGGGATATCTACTAGACTCTTGTTTGGACAGATTTAAGTGTGTTATTGTTAATAATTAAATACCTACAATATAAAACGCCAAATTTCATTGCAAAATAATTGTACCGCTTTCAGCACCTAAAATCAGAAAGAATCATACCGCCAAGGAGGTTAAATCAGAGTCAATGGCTTGTTGTTTTGGACAGCTATTTTATCTAAGAGATATTCCCAAAACATGGCCTGTTGGAAGTACTTGAGGACTGATATTGAGAATCACTGATAGTGGCTTGGGATGTGACCCTAGTGCTGCTAGGCGGAAGTGCTAACCACTTAGCCACTGCAATTTATAAAGTTTTCCATTATTGTGCCAAACTATTTGGAGAGTTTTTTTTTTTTTTTTTTTTTTTTTTTTTTTTTCCTTTTGAATTTCTATACTACAAGTTTCCTGGGACAAGTTTATTGTATGTAGGATTCCTTTTTAATACATAGTTGATGAAGTGGCATACTTGTGGTTTTCCATGATTTGAGCTTGAAGATCTCATGGAGATAGTAGAACCAAATAGGTTTATGGTGAAAATGACTTAAAAGAGTGTGAATTTTTAATTTTTTCCCCCCAATCATACTTACCCGGGTGGATGCAGTATCGGTCAGATGCTATACCTGTCCCCCACCGGCTCTAACGTTGAGAACCGAGCCATCTAATACCGCTGATTGCTCAGGGCTCCCTGAGCAGAGAGCTGGTGACTATCAGTCACCGCTCTCTGTCTTAACCTCCCACCCCACTCACTGGAGCGCTGGGCTGTGGAGGGGACAGGAGTGACCGGCTCAGGCCCTCAGCGGCTCGCTAAGCCGGGTGCCGTTCCAGGCATGTGGGCGGACCCTGACTTTATTGTTGTGATCTTGCCCGAGCCTGGACCGGCTCTGACGTCAGCGGCCTTCAGAACTACCTGCACTCCTGTGATCCATAACGGAAGTACAGCCAAACAAGCTATGGCTGTACTTCTCCTTTAGGCAATCAAAAAGCTCTCCAGCACAATCAGTGTGTAGCACAGTAAAGCCTTCTTAAAACAGAAGGTATTCACATGTCTCATTCCATCACTTATCCCCAAAGTAGGAGGATTATTCCTTGTTTCAGGACAATGGGTGAGGCCATGCAAATCACTGATTTAACTCACAAACAGCCAGATGCACACCCAGGACAACTTGTGTATAGTGCTAATATAGCTTTATATTACATTATGGCTTAAACCTGCCGGGGGACCCATTGTTTGTTTGTTTGTTTTTTTTCTTTATCAGCAAGCGTTTACTACCACTTTAACTTTGTGTATTAACAAAGGATATCATTTTATATATCTTACTGTGCCGTGACCAATTGTAAGTCTATATATGAAGGGAACAGTCCCCACTGATAAAATATTTTGTAATTGTATCTTCTGCAGGGTCTCGTTATTTATTATTCCAGGTACAGGTATTTATTTATTTAGTGCCAACAATTTATGAATTGCTTTACCTACTATTTTTTCACATCAGCCTCTTCCCTCAAATAGCTTAAAATCCTAAGGTCCCTATCTCATATACTGTGGCCAATTTATGCAGGAGCCAGTTAACCTACCAGCATGTCTCTGGAATGTCCAAAATAGAAAAAATACATTTTGTTTTTAGGTAAACTTTACTGCTGTGCACGTCAACTATGCATCAAAATATATAGCTAATGTGCTTCTTTGAGCTCAGCGTGATGCTGCTGGACTCACGCCTGCCTTTGTATTTGCAAGGATCCATATCAGTTCTAATAAATTGTAACCGTGTGTTCTTATGCCAGCAAAAAAATCAGCTACTCTGGTATGTGTATTCCAATGTGTGCTGGATATCTTTCACCACTACAGTCTGTTAGAGTTCTGTGGTCACCACATACACTTTCTTTTAACCAGCATTGTAATGACAATAGATATTTGACAATCGAATAGAAGCTTAGTTGAAACCTTTTCTTTCATGTTATGAGTTCTGCCTGTTTGCTGTTCCTTTTTCTTTTCACAACTTTCTGAATTCCCTGCATGCTTTGCAACTTCTCTTCTGTTCACTTTCAATGTCCAAAGAACTACATATCCCATGGTACCTTGCTGACTGCAAGCAGTGATTCCTGTACTGACTCCACCTCCCTGAAACTCCTCCTCTCAGCATCTCTGTAGTTCAGAAGGCAGGCTGTATGAAATGTATGACACAGCCGTGCCTACTCACAGAATTTAAGGAAGTAAATATATAGTGAACTAAACAAAGTAAGTTTACAAACTTCAAGATTATGTCGGCAGCAGCACCAAAATGTAAAACTACCTCCTGCAATTCATGCCCATGGCCGCCACATTTTCACCACAATTATTATTGATCACTGTGCACACAGGAGTGAGAGCAATAATGTTAGGGACATCATTTAATCCAAATTGATGGCCTTAAAGCAGAGCTCCACCAAAAAGAGGAAGCTCTGCTTGTTTGCCCCCCCCCCCCCCCACCGCCCACTCGGCACCTTTTCAGGGAGGGGGTGAGCGGATACCTGTCAAAACCAGGTATCCACTCCCACTTCTGGGTAAGATTGCCGCAACTATTGTGTGGCAATCTACGCAATGTTAAGACCCTTCTCCCCCCCCCCCCCCCTTCTGGGTGACGCACACAAGTCCCAGAAGACAGCGGGACCATTCAGAAGCGCAGCGTGACATGCGCAGTAGGCTGTGAAGCCACAAGGTTTCACTTCCTGTTTCCCTTAGTGAAGATGTCGGCGCCAGCACCCGGAGCCGATGGACGGGTCGGCTTTAGGTACCTTCATCGTGGGATCCCTGGACAGGTAAGTGTTCTTATATTAAAAGTCAGCAGCTACAGTATTTGTAGCTGCTGACTTTTATTTTTTCCCCCAGGATGGAACTCCTCTTTAAAGTGTTGCCTATGGACAGTTTTGGGTAGGCTCTGGCAGTAAAAGGGTTACAGCATGGTAACGTGCACAACAAATAATTCTGCTTGTCTTGTTGAAGAGGCATTGTACACTTAAAGTGGTGTTCCACTCAGAAAAAAAATGCATGAATGTGCCTAAAAAAAAAAGAAAAATACATTTGGAATTTTTTTTTAACTTTTAACTCTCACCTCTAAATGGCTGTTGCTAGGGGGTCCCTTGTAGTCTGTCTCCTTCAGTGCCTGGGCTGGTGACATCACTTCCCCTCGGCGCAGGAAGGGCTTAGCTCTGCTCCCTCCTTCTTGTCAGTCATCTGGGACACATTACAGGCGCCACTCGCGCATGTGCAGTGGGTGCCCGACTGTGAAGCCACAGCCGGGCACCCACAGTTGCAATGCCGGCACCGCCAAACGGAGGGGGAGACGAGCGGGGCTTCTATCCCCCGCATCGCTGGACCCTGGGACAGGTAAGTGTCCGATTATTAAAAGTCAGCAGCTGCAGTATTTGTAGCTGCTGACTTTTTAAATTTTTTTTTTAAAAATGGGAACTCCTCTTTAACAAGTTTTTTTGTTTTATCTGGGTATTAGTGTAGTTATATTCCCTGTGATGATTGTTTACTTTACCTTGTGATAATGGGCTCACATGTTGTGGCTGCAGTTTTTAGTGTCATGGCTGATAGATTCTCCTCTGTCCATGTATTCATTCACCTAGCTTGTCCATATTCGGTGAAAGGACAGGTAATTACTTCTTCCAGTCGCACAGCTTCCAATCAATGCCATGCCATTTCCTCTGTTTTTCATCACAAATGTAGGAGTGCTAACATGATGAAACACATTTCTTCCCTTCATTACTCTGCTTATGTCTGTGTCAGATCTAATTACTGTTAAGCTCTCACCTGCACCAGTACTAGACTGAGAGACCCAGGGATTGTGGGATATGGAGTTTATACATAGGAAGTGTCAGTTCCTAGAATACAGACAGAAGGCATGCATTAACCTGTGTAGTGCCATGTCACATGTTTAAACAGAGATGACACACGAATATGATGACTTTACTGTAGGCTGTATGTACAGGGCAACAAACGACACCATGCAACTACACGATCAATGCACATCTTGTGTAGGTGAAAAACCTAGGTGCAGGAAGGAACATTTCTAATGCTTTTATATGGCTCTTCTATTAGAAATTATAGATGCAATTCTGGTTTATATGGGGTTCCTCCTAAGGCAAAAATGAATGACTGTTCAATATGAACACATCTACTTGTTAAAATTCAGACCATGTGAGAGTGGCGATTGGTTGCATTTATTCTGTAATAAACAAACTACTCTTGCTCTGACCTTTTTCTACCACATGGACGTGTAGAACGCGTGGTACGTAGTGATGGTTGCTTTGATTTCTTAGCTGGTTGTAAAAGATACAATGTGATTTATTTTGTTTGTTTTTCACAAGAAAAGGGAACAAGAAGTGCTGAATTAGTCACATCTGCTATACTTTGTAGGAGTGAAAGATGTATTGGCACACATATTTCCATCCTCGTTTCTATGCGTAAATTCTGGTGTGTATATGAATGTTAATTCTCTCCCCCATATCTATCCATCTATCCCCATTCACACTAGTGTACCATGACACCTCGCCATAATTAGCATATTCATGGTGCGAAAATCATTGAGCTGCCATTCGTTGTTATTGTCACCCCAAAACTGCAGTAGGCCAGGGACTCGTGTCAGTGATCGGGAAGCGAGATATGTTTTAATAAACTAACTGCAGCAAGAGGATGTTTTCACTACTATCTCTGAGAGGAGAAATAACTTTTTGCAAAGATAGAATGATGAGTTGTTCTTTTTGCATATCAACTACTTCGGGTTGCTGTTCGAATTAGCTAGATCTGTTTCATATTCTTAGTTCTGAATAGAATGGGGGTGGTGTAAAATGATATTATTGCGGTCCCTGTACCCTTCCTCATGGCTGTAGCAGTATTTTATTATATTTCCTAATAGACAAATTTACTCCTTTTGCTGCCAGAGCTATCTTTTTATTCTTTTTTTATTTTTTTTGCAAGCACGTTTTAAAAACAAATTTTAGGTCTGCAGATTAGTTAACCACTTAAGGAGACCGCCCCACGTACATGTACCGCAGCAGGGCGATCCTTAAGCACGTCATCGCCTTCGTCGGCTCAGGGGCATGCACGCCGCTGGAGCTGCGCTCCTGCTTTGATTGGCCACCCGCGGTTGCAGAGGAGACAGAACGGCGGTCCGCCTATGTAAACAAGGCAGACCGCGGTTCTGTGAGGCAGGAAAATGGAGATCTTCTGTTTCTGCTACACAGAAACACAGATCTGTGTTTTCCTCCAGTGTCAGCATTCCCCCCACAGTTAGAAAGCACTCCCTAGGAGCACACTTAACCCTTTGACTGCCCCTGATGTTAACCCCTTCCCTGCCAGTGTCATTTTATATAGTGACAGTGTGCTTTTTTTTTTTTTTTTTTTTTTTAGCACTGATCACTGTATTGGTGTCACAGGTCCACAAAAAGTGTCACTTGGTGTCAGATTTGTCCGCCACAACGTGGCAGTCCTGCAAAAAATCTCAGATCGCCACCATTACTAGTAAAAACTAAAACTAAACCAAAAAAAAAAAAAAAAAAATAAAAAAAAAGCTCATAAAAATATCCCATAGTTTGTAGACGTTATAACTTTTGCGCATACCAATCAATGTATGCTTATTGGGATTTTTTTTTTTTACCAAAGGTAGCAGCATACATCTTGGCCTAAATTAATGAAGAAATTAGAGTTTTAAAAGTAAAAAATTATGGGTTTTTTTTTTTTTTTCAAAATTGACTGTCTCTTTTTTTTTTTGTTTTATAGTGCAAAAAAATAAACGCAGAGGTGATCAAATACCACCAAAAGAAAGCTCTATTTGTGGGGGTAAAAAGGACACAGTGGGTACAACGTCACACGACTGCGCAATTGTCAGTTAAAGCAACGCAGTCCCGTATCGCAAAAATGGCCTGGTCATGAAGGGGGGTAAACCTTCCGGAGTGGTTGTAAAGGCTGAAGGTTTTTTTATAGGGGTGCAACGGATCAAAAAAAAATCACGGATCGGATCATTTTTCGGATTGGCAAAAAAAAAACAAAACAAAAAAAAAGACAAATCTTATTACACCCACCGGAGTTTTAGGCCCCTTTCACACGAGGCGGGCTCCATTTCTATGGAGCCCGCCTCGGTCCGCCGGCTCAGCGGAAGATCTGTCCGTTGATCTCCGCTGAGCCGGCGGATGACAGGTCCCTCTCTGCTCACTGAGCGGGGAGGGGCTTGTCAGGCGCCGCTGCCGCCTATGGAGGGATCGGACGAAAACGGACAGCGTGTCCGTTTTCGTCAGATCTCATCCGATCCGCCAGCGACGGATCTGGACGTAGAGCCATACGTCTGCTTTTAGCGGATCGGACGGGGTCGGATGTCAGTGGACATGTCTCCGCTGACATCCGGCGCTCCATAGGCTAACATGGATCGCCCGTTCAGGTCCGCCGTCAAAACTGACAGGCGGACCTGAACGGTCCGATCGTGTGAAAGAGGCCTTAGATTTCACAGTTATTTTCAACACAAAACGGAGCTTATATGCTTAAATACAGTATTTGTAAATCCGTTGGACTGTTTAGATGGTAAATTTTAAAAGCAACAGAAAACCTGCTGACCTTACATGGTTGCTGATGTGACAGAACACCTGATTTTCACATTTAACTAAATGTTAAATGTGAAAATCAGAGGTGTTTTGTCACATTAGCAACCATGTAAGGTCAGCAGGTTTGCTGTTGCTTTTAAAATTTACCATCTAAACAGTCCGTCGGATTTACAAATACTGTATTTAACCACCTCAATACAGGGCATTTTCACCCCCTTCCTGCCCAAGCCATTTTTCAGCTTTCAGTGCTGTTGCACTTTGAATGACAATTGCACGGTCATACAACACTGTACCCAGATCAAATTATAATTTTTTCCCTACAAATAGAGCTTTCTTTTGGTGGTATTTGATCACCTCTGCGGTTTTTATTTTTTGCACTATAAACAAAAGAAGAGTGACAAGTTTGAAAAAAAACACAATATTTTTTACTTTTTGCAATAATAAATATCCAATATTTTTTTCTTTTAAAACAAATTTTTTCCTCAGTTTAGGCCGATATGTATTCTTCTACATATTTTTGGCAAAGTTATAGCGTCTACAAAATAGGGGATAGATTTATAAAATTTTTATCATATTTTTTTTTTTTTTTTTTTTACTAGTAATGGCGGCGATCTGCGATTTTTATTGTGACTGCGATATTGCGGCGGACACATTGGACATTTTTGACACATTTTTGGGACCATTCACATTTTATACAGCGATCCGTGCTATAAAAATGCACTGATTACTGTATAAATGTGACTGGCAGGGAAGGGGTTAACACTAGGTGGTGATCGAGGGGTTAACTGTGTTTGCTAGGGAGTGTTTCTAACTGTAGGGGGAGGGGACTCACTAGGGGAGGAGACCGATCGGTGTTCCTCTGTACTGGGAACACACCATTGGTCTCCTCTCCTCTGACAGGACCGTGGATCTGTGTGTTTACACACACAGATCCACGGTCCCGCTGTGTTACCGGCAATCGGGTGCCCAGTGACGCGGCGATTGGCGGCGCACGCGCGCCCCCTGGTAGGCCGGGAAAGCGAGGCCGTCATATGACACCCGCCCACAACGAGAGCTGCGCCGCCTGCCCGTCAATTGACAGCCAGCGGTCAGCAAGCAGTTAAGCATATAAGCTCCGTTTTGTGTTGAAAAGAACTGTGAAATCTAAAACTCTGGTGGGTGTAACAAGATGTCCGCTTGCCCTCTTCTCACTCTATCATTACTATGCAGGAGTGTGGAGTGTAGCAAGATGGCGACGACGAAATGTCACTTCCTGACGAGACGGCGCCCGCCGCCAGGTGTACCAAGATGGCCGCCGCTCTGGAGCTAGGCCGAAGCCGTGGCCTTTCCTATGGCCGAGGCAGAGGAGCGCTCCGCGCATCGCGTGGTGTGCTGATCCGAACAGGTTGACCCGTTCGGATCACAGATCGGTGACGATCCGTTGCACCACTAGTTTTTTTTTTATCTTAATGCATTCTATTCTATTCTAAAGCCTTCTGTGTGCTGCAGCCCCTCTAATACTTACTTAAGCCCATCTAGATCCAGCGATGTTGCGGGAGTGTTTCAGCTGCCTGGGATTCCCCTTTTCATTGGCTGAGAGAGCAGCGCAGTGCCATTGGCTCCCGCTGCTGTCAATCAAAATCAGTCGGCCAATGAGGAGAGAAAGGGGTGGGTCCGGGCCGCGGGTCCATGTCTGAATGGACACAGGGAGCTGTGCCTTTGCTCGGGTGCCCCCATAGCAAGCTGCTTGCTGTGGGGGCACTGAACAGAAGGGAGGGGCCAGGAGCACAGAAGAGGGACCCGAGAAGAGGGGGATCTGGGCTGCTCTATGCAAAACCATTATACAGAGCAGGTAAGTGTAACATATTTGTTTATATTTACCCAGGGTGGATTTGATTTAAATCAACTCTATTAAAATCACAATTTTTTTAAAGAGCAACTGTCATCTCTCCCGCAGTGTCTCCTCCTCTGACCCGCTGTTGACTCACCGACAGACCCATTTACTTTAATGGGACGGCTGGTGATGTGGCAGGGACACAACAAGGTGAGGGATGTGGCGGCAGCAGGTGATTGGATGCCCGCTAACAGGCGATACCATGATGGAGCTGAAATGACAGGTGCTTTTTAAATGTAAGGACTTATGCTACACAGGAGCGGACTTTACGGCAGACTTTGCCCGGTGGACTTTTCGACTGACTTTACGACAGACTTTCCGAATGAACAGACTTGCCTACACACGATCAACCAAAGTCCGACGAATTTGTACGTGATGATGTACGACCGGACTAAAATAAGGAAGTTCATAGCCAGTAGCCAATAGCTGCCCTAGTGTGGGTTTTTGTCCGTCGGACCAGCATACAGACGAGCAGACTTTAGGACCGGACTCAAGTCCGTCGGATAGATTTGAAACATGTTTCAAATCTAAGTCCGACAAACTTTTGAGAAAACAAAGTCCGCTGGAGCCCACACACGATCGAATTGTCCGTCGAAATCCGGTACGCCGGACCAAGTATGCCGTAAAGTCTGATCGTGTGTACGCGGCATTATTCTTGCTGGTAGTTGGAATCTTTAATATTTGCAAACAAAATGAAGTTTTCCTAATTAGAATAATAAGCTATCAGGTTAGTAAACCAGCGATATCAGAACCGATTCAATCATACAGTTTCTAGTGTACATAGATTTGCAAAACAACGGGATAAAGGAATATTCCTGAACTTCTTCTATTTTATCTCATGGTTACTGTGCCATTGTGTGAATGCATCAATGCAGTGTATGTTGGCTCTTGCAGAGCTTGGATTCATTGAACGAGTTTACCAAAAAATGTAAATATTGTAGAATATACAGCATCATGCTACATAACTAAGCTCCATTTAATGCTGAATAAACTAAATTATTAATGCATCTTAAATAGACAACTATCTTTAGATAGACTGTTTTACTCAAAAAGCATTTTATTAAAATGAATTTCATAAAAATCAAATCTTCCTTTTTTTTTTTTTTTTTTTTTTATTATTGATTTATATCCACCCTGTATTTAACTAAAAATAAAATGAGACTTTAGTATCACTTTAAGACTTCCAAACATTATATATTTTCCGAAATCAGATACCCGGGAGAATAAAATAGTGGCAGTTCCAATTCTTTTTATCTCGCACATTGGTTTTGGAATGCAAAATTTCAGTAAAAAATGCACTAAAGTGAATTTTGGGGCGCATAAATGCAATAAGTTACAATTTTTTTATTTTTTTTTTAATAAAATATATTAAAGATGAGGTTGCTCTGAGTAAATAGATACCCAACATATCAAACCTTAAAGTGACTGTAAAGGCTCGTTTTAAAAAATAAATACATTAAAAATAACATTTGCTGCTCCTGGCCCCTCCCTCCTTTTTGAGTGCCCCCTCAGCCGGAAGCTCTCTATGGGGGCACCCGAGCAGAGTCAGAGCTCCGTGAGTCCATTCAGACATGGAGCCCCGACCCGGCCCTGCCCCCTATCTCCCCTGACTGACTGACTGACTTTGATTGCTGTGGGAGCCAGTGGCGCCCCTGCTGTGTCTCAGCCAATCAGGAGGAGTGTCCCAGATGGCTTAGACACTCGTGGACATCGCTGCAGGGAGACGGGGCCCAGGTAAGTATTTAAAGGGTGCTGGGGAGGCTGCTACACACAGAAGGTTTTTTATCTTAATGCATAGAATGCATTAAGATGAAAAACCTTCTGCCTTTACAACTCCTTTTTAAAGTAGTCCAGCCTAACACTAAAATCGCTACATCTATAGACATCCATGATCTAACACTAACCTATCTAGCCCTGTAAAGAAGAAATCGGTATACATCCCTAATCTGAAGCCACTCCGTCAGCGGCGGCTTCGCTGTGAAGGCGAATGCAGAGGAGGCAGCCGACAACGGAAGCCCCATAGTAAGTCTTAGTGACGTCGCTCCCCATTTATTTCACTGTTGGCTGTGTCCTCTGCAGAGCTTCCGCCGATGGAGACTGAAGGTTTTTTTTTATCTTAATGCATAGAAAAACCTTCTGTGTGCAGCAGCCCCTCTAGGGCTCCTTTCACACTGAGGCACTTTGCAGGCGCTAAAGTGCTAAAAATAGCACCTGCAAAGCGCCCCGAAAGAGCTGCTCAATGCACTCCAGTATGAAACCCCCGGGGGCTTTCACACTAGAGCAGTTCACTTGCAGGACGGTCAAAAAAGTCCTGCAAGCCGCATCTTTGGAGCGCTGTAGGAGCGGTGTATTTACCGCTCCTAAAGTGCCCCTTCCCATTGAAAACAATGGGGCAGCGCTGCAAACTTAACCGCTGCGGTTTGCGGTCGGTTTTAGCGTTTTTTGGCCGCTAGCGGGGGGTTTAAACCGCCCCGATAGCGCCGCTAAAATGACGGTAAAGCGGCGCTACATTTAGCGCCGCTGTACCTCCAGCGCCCGCACGCCTCAGTGTGAAAGTAGCCTTATACTTACCTGAGCCTCATCTCGATCCAGCAATGTCCAGGAGTGCCTCCACCATCCGGGACTCCCCCTCCTGATTAACTGAGACGCAGCAGAGGCGCAATTGGCTCCCGCTGCTGTCAGTTTAAAGCCAGTTGGCAATCCGAGAGAGGGGGCGGGGCAAACCGCGGCTTTGTATCTGAATGGACAAATGGAGCTGTGGCTTGGCTCGGCTGCCCCATAGCAAGCTGCTTGCTGTAGGGACACTTGACAGGAGGGAGGAGCCAGGAGCTCTGGCCAGGGACCCCAGAAAGGGGGGATCTGGGCTGCTCTGTGTAAAACCACAGCACAGAGCAGGTAAGTATAACAGGTTTGTTATTTTTAAAGGAAAAAAAAATGAGACTTTAGTATCACTTTAATGCGTTCCTTGCCGCTCAGTGATCACAGTTCAGCAGATTATTGTGATGGTGGCACAATCACGGTTGACAGTCACTCTTAAAGCTTCTCTATGGGATATTGTTGAAGGAGAAAGGCTTGTAGTAGAACACAAACCAATGCCGAAGCACTATCTCCAGCAATTGTAACAGTATTAGCTGGCATCGGAGATTTATGGCGGCGATTCATCTCGGCTACAAAATCATCCACCTAACATCAACCTAAATTGAAACCCTTCCATATACCCAGTGAAGTGACTGGCTTCAGGTGATTCACAGAGATGAAACAAATCCTCCTACAGAATTTGTACCTGTGTATATGTAGTCTTCTTTTCTCTACATCTGTTCAGAGTCCAGAATTTATAAAGCTTGTCTAAGCTGTCAGAAAAAAAGAGGGCGGAGAGCTAAATTCACACACTGCAGAGCTTAGTGAGGGAAGCTCTTAGAGCTGATTGCAAGGAAGGGACACCCCCCCCCCCCCCCCCCCCCGCACACAGGAACAGAGCTGAGGCTGTCAGTCATGTGCTGTGTGCTGGAGGACCCTCCCCTGTCACCTTTTTTTCTCTTGGTGTCAGAAAATCTTGTCGGAAGTGATTCATGCTGATAGAAGAATGAAGCAGCAGACAAAAATGGCACTCAGGGCTCTGGATTGAGACCAGTACACACTATAGAGGGATATGTTTTGTTCATGTTTCATGTCAGAGGTTTACAATCACTTTAATGAATAAATTAGTGACCTCTAACATCTTCTTCAGACATTAATAATGGATAGGCACAACTGTTAATTTTAAAGGATCTGCTAGTATTCTCACGCCCTGTAGCTTGTCATAACATCTGAAATGTTAGATACGATTTTAATTTTGTCTCGCTGTGTTTCATGTGCCAGCTAAGCTGCACAGCATAGAGCTGACCTCCAGGTAGATATTAATGTAGTGCTGATGTCACTCGGAGGCAGCTGTGTTTTCTGGGTCCTTGCAGATGACCCCCTGATCACACGCACGGTGTGCTGTAATGTAACCTGGCTCCGAAACCTCCTGGGATGCTTGATGTGGTGACCCTCCAGGCTGCGGGCAGCTGGCACTATGTCATTCTTGCCGAAGCAAGATTTAAAGTGTTACTAAACACACAACAATAAAATCCAGTCTGTATATGCAGTAAAGCATGTTTGTTATACTCACTATGGAACCTTAGGGGTTAATCCTGTGCATTGTGTAAAAAGGCTGTTTGATCCTGTCTTCTCTGATCCTCCCCTTCTTCCATCTCCTGATAGCACAGAGCCTTGGGGACAAGCTGCCCTGCACGTGCTCAGTTTGGTGTGTATTGCTGGAGTTTTTTTTTTTCTTTCTTCTTGGGAGGGTGCATGTGATCGGTGCAGAGCTAATCGGCACTGTCCAGACAGGGGGTCAGGGGTCCTGCAGCCTCATAGGACAATCGGGGGAGAATAAAAATGCCTCCTACAAGCTTTGACCAGACACTAATAGACGTTACAAGACTGCTATATTCTTCTGATGAGAAAAGGGTATTTAGCAGTTTATATTTACTAAAATAATTGCATTTCCATGTTCTGTGTAATGTGGGAGATCAGATACAGTGAATGCAGGGTCCTGTGTTTAGTAACACTTTAACCACTTCAGCCCCAGAAGAATTTTCCCCCTTAATGACCAGGCCATTTTTTTGCTATTTATTTAATTTTTTTGCGATTCGGCACTGCGTCGCTTTAATGGACAATTGCGCGGTTGTGCAACGCTGTACCCAAACAAAATTGGCATCCCCCTTTTTTTTTCCCCCACAAATAGAGCTTTCTTTTGGTGGTATTAATTTTCTCTGCGTTTTTTTTGCACTATAAACAAAGAGCAACAATTTTGAAAAAAAAAAACAATTTTCTTTTACTTTTTGCTATAATAAATATCCCCAAAAAATATATATAAAAAACAAATTTCTTCCTCAGTTTAGACCGATCTATATTCTTCTACATATTTTTGGTAGAAAAAAATCGCATTAAGCGTATATTGATTTATTTATTTACTTGTACACTTAAAGTATAACTAAAGGCAAAACTTAACTTTTTATTTTTGGATCTAGTAGATTAGAACACCTGTCAGTTTTTAGTTTTTTTGCTGTCTGTGCCTCCCCGTTTATCATTGGAAGTTAAAGAGGAGGTCCGCCCTCCGCTGCAAAAATGAAAAGCCAACAGCTACACATACTGCAGCTGCTGGCTTTTAATAATAGGACACTTACCTGTCCTGGAGTCCAGCGATGTCGGCACCGCAGCTGATGTTTCCATCAGCTTTCGGGTGCTGCCGTCGCCATTGCAGGTAAGGGAACTCGGCAGTGTAGCCTTACACGCGAGGGTCTGCTCCTCTCTCCTATTGGCCCAGCGGCAGAGAAGGGAGGAGGAGGAGGGAGCCCCAGCGATGACGTCAAAGGCCGCGGCCTGGACTCCCGGAAGTGATATCAGGATACCTGTAATAGACAAGTATCCGCAACCCCCCCCCCCCCCCCCAAAGGTGCCAAATGTGGCACCGGAGAGGGGGTGGGGGGGAGCAGGCAAATGAGAGGAAGTTCCACTTTTGGGTGGAACTCTGCTTTAAAGTAAAAGAAAATCCCCAAATTTTAGGTTATCCCTAGAAAAGTAAGAGGGGATATGTTCCAATCGGGACACTAGCTCTGGTGACCTGGGGGTCCCCAAGGAATTCCCTTAATTTGCAGAGATTTCCCCCTCACTTCCTGTTTGGTTATGGGAATCTGTTCAATGGGACACAGGTGGTAAAAAAAAAAAAAAAATCTGACGGGTTATGAACCTCCGTTACTCTATACAAAATGAAAAAAAAGTTTTTCCCATAGTTCTACTTTAAGTCCTGGCCGGCTGCAAAAAAATGTTTGTTTTGTAAGGAGTTTTGGAGTGGATAAATATTAAGTTAATAAAAACTGGGTGAGAGTCCACTTTACGCTTGTGGTGGTGGTCCTGGTCAGGATTACACCTGTCCGTTCATATACCCCGGGGTTTTATTATAGGTGATTTCCAGTCAACTCTTTATTATAGTTACTGTAATTGGTATCCGTGTGTGTTTTTTTTTTTAGGTTCCTATCTTTTGTATGTAGTAAGCTTCTCATAAAGACTGCAGTGTGGGTGTGAGGTGTTGCCAGCTTCAATGGAGTGTGTATGACTGAATAGTTACTCATCCAGGGGGGTGTATGGAGGATGTAAATGTGCGGTTTAGGCAGACAGATGTCTAGAGCTAGTAAACCTGCATGTGGTAAAGAGTCACCCAGTTACTTCTGTGGATTTATGGCATGCTAACGGTAACTGGTGACATCACCATGATGGGGCTTCCCATTCTTTTCCCTGCAGTTCACGGTTTTCCACTATGCTCTGATATTGTCAAGTTTTGTGGGCAAATGTCGTATTATCGTTTTGTGTATTTTTCTTTCTCTCATTAACTAGAAAATTGCCAGATTTTATTTTTTTACTTACGGTATACTGAACTATAGTCTGAAAGAGGGGTTTATTGTGCTGCCATAACTTTAAAGCTGCCAGTACTCCTCCTAGCAATTTTCAGTTCTTCTCAACCCCTTTTTAAGCCCCATGGAAATCACAAATTGGGTCTTCTGTTATCACCAGAAACTCCGCAAAAAACCTGATGGCTTCGGCACAATTTATTGAAAGATCGAAACTAAAATGGTATCGAGGCAGAATGGAATTGTCATAATAGGTTGGTATTTTTCACTCCATTCGATCAGAGCAATTTTGATCCCGTCTCTTTGCGTTTGATTAAAGTGGTTGTAAACCCTTACAGAACACTTTGACCTATAGGTAAGCCTAGATTAAGGCTTACCTGTAGGTCCAAGAAATATCTCCTAAACCTACACGGTTTAGGAGATATTTGCAAAAAGACAGGCACTGCTGTCTACGGTGCATGCGTCGTAGATAGTGGCGCGCAGGCGCACTGAGCATGCCACTGCTAACGGCAATATGTTGTTAGTGGCGGCTCCCATGCGCGGGAGTGACGTCATCGCGGCTCTGGCCGATCACAGCGCCAGAGCCACGATACCCTGAAAGAAGATGGACGCTCTGTACCAGAGGGGACAGCGGTGACATCGTAGGCTCCTGTGTCAGGTAAGTGACACATAGTAGCCCATTATGCTTTACCTTTGCAGGGAAACAAAGAGGAAGTAAACCCATTAGGGTTTACTTCCTCTTTAAACCCACCATTTCTTTGTCTTTGATCGCTTTGCGATTTAAACATGAATGGAATGTTTGATCGTTCTATCAAATTGCCACATGTATGGCCAGCTTAAAGCAGAACCTAGCCAGTTCTAAATGACCCCCCCCCCCCCCCACTCCTCTTCTACATCGCCATTTAAAGTATAAGTTCACCTTTCATCAGATGTTACCCCCCCACTGAGTCCCCTCTGTGACAGCAGTCCAGGAACCTTCTTCCCGCGCCTGCTGTCACAAGTTAAAATGGTGCAGAGTCCTGCCCGGCCCGAACATTTATTCACAGAGCCCTGTGAATGGGAAACTACAAATTCCAACAGCCTTTGCTGCTGTCAGCTTGTAGTTCTCAATGAACTACCAGGGCTCTGTTGATCGCTCTAGGTACCTTATTGAGGCTTCCTGTCAGTGTATAACTGCAGACAGCTAACACGCAGTCTGCAAGAGCCCTGCATTGCACCTGCAATCTGATCATGGGTGCAATGCTTTACATGCTCCCAATAAAAATAAATAAATGCACATTTTTTTTTTTCAGAAGAAAAATAGAAATGCGGTAAACCTATAAGCAATCAGTAGTTAGTAATTGCATAAATTCAAAATCAGCGAAAAAGTCCACCATCGCTCAAATAATAATATAGTCCATCAATAAGTGCAATTGTGTCTCCAAACGCTGTCAAATTATGTGCTGAATCCACCACCAGATGGAAGAAATCACTTCTTACCAGCTTACCACGATCCCCCATTACAGGGGATCAAGGAGAACATCTGTAGTAGAAACCAGCCCGGTTTCAGCACACAGTAAGCACATTCAGTTATCCTCAAGCCGCCTCTCATAGGCTCAGACCGGTGGATGGATGGACGCGGTACATAAAAGATAAAGACTCCAAATAGCGTAAAACCTTTTACATTTATTAAAATTTTAAAATACAAAGTATTGCACTTACAATGTTAGCGTCAATATAAGCTTTAAGTTTGACGTGCTGGCCAGCGCACAAACAGACAAACCCGTCCTTGTGGAAAACGAGGTGTAAACATGAGGTGACGTCAGCGCGTCGCTCCGCCCTACTCGTTTCTTCAGAGATGACGTCGTCCAGGGGCTTTTTTTTTTTTTTAACCTGCAAAAAGATGTGCATTTATTTATATATTTTAAAGATTAACTTCTCCTTTAAAAAAAAACACGTGCACAGATGTGCCACCAGTCTCTTCCAGGCATTTGGGAGATGGCAGAGACTGGCATCACTGTACGCTCGCTATGGATTCCTGTTTATGCCTACAGATGCCGCCAGCTTCTGGTGGATGGGCACTGTGGTAGAGCTGCATCATTAATCATTTAAAAAAAATCACAATCTCAATTTAACCCCATTCACAATCTTAATCTGGCTATTCCACGGTTCTATGTAACAAGTGCAGAGCAGCTCTCTGCTCAGCAGTACAAAAAAAAAAAAGGCAGCGAAGCTTATCACAACATTGCTCAGCGCTAAGATAAAAAGAAACATTGTATCATTTGGTTCTTTTAGATCAGTTGTCTCCAAACTGCGGCTCAGGGGCCAGATGCAGTCCTTTGCTTGCTTTTATCTGGCCATTAGGGTGCTATTTTATTCGCTGACGCCAATGAAGGGCACAATTCCTCCCAATGACGCCAACAATGGGGCCCAATGACACCAATGATGGGGCACAACTCCTCCCTTGACACCAATGATGGTGGATTTTGTACTCCTGATGGCCACAGTCCAGCACCCTAAAGTCTGAAGGACAGTAAACTGGCCCTTTGTTAAGAAGATTTGGAGACCCCTATTTTAGATCAGAAATGAACTTCGGTCTGTAAATGAGGTCAGTTTAAAGACTAAACCTTTTTCTGACACTTTTGGCTGACAATACAACTTTTTTTTTTTTTTTTTTTTAAAGTAGAGAATAAAATGGTGGTTGTTGCAATATTTTATGTCGCACTGTATTTGCGCAGCGGTCTTTGACACGCAATTTTCTTGGAAGAAAATACACTTCAATTAATTAAAATAAACAGTAAAGTTAGCCCAATTTTTAGACTTTGCAAAGCATACCCAATCACATGAACAAACATGTTTGCACATAATTGGATGATGGAAGTCACCAGAGCTTCCCCTTCATTTCACTGTGACCTGTGAGATCGCGATCCCAGGATGCAACTAGGCCGGAAAGCCATGCAGCACAAAATGTAAAAAATAGAATAAATATTTTTAGCATTTGAGTAAGAGGAAGGAGGGGGACCACAATAAGAAATTGTTATTTTAAGTGAGTTCAGTTCCGTTTTTATAGAAGCCTATTATAACAAGCATGCAAGGTGCTGACTTTCTTCTAAAATTGCTAGTTGGCTGTCTGTCTCTGGATTCATTTCTGATTCACCTACTTAAAGCAGAGCTCCACCTAAAACGAGAAGGTCCGCTTGTTTGCTTCCTCCCCCCTACGCTGCCACAGATGGGGGGGGGGGGGGGGTAGGGGATACCTGTCAAAATCATGTACCTGTTCTCTCTTCTGGGTAAGATCACTGCACGATTGTGGCAATCTATGAAATTTCTGGCCCCTCCTCACACAGTTCCCAGAAGACAGCGGGACCATTCAGAAAGCACAGAGCAACTCGCAGTAGGAAAAAGGCTGTGAAGCCACAAGGCTGCACTTCCCACTTCCCTTAGTGAAGATGCCTGCACCCACAGTCGATGGACGAATCGGCTAGGAATGCCGACATCGCTGGACTCCAGGACAGGTAAGTGTTCTTGTATTAAAAGTCAGCAGCTGCAGTATTTGTAGCTGCTGACTTTTACATTTTTTTGTTTACAGGCTGGAACTCTGCTTTAAAGCAGATCTTCGCTGCATCTTAGCACCACAAACGGAAAATGCTGTTCAATTCCTTTTTAATATTTGAAGCAAACTCCCCCATCCATCCATCCATGTCTCCATGTTTTTTGTTTTTTTTTTGCTGGGAAATCACTTTGTGTACTAAATCCATGAAAATGGGTTATCAAAGTGCATCCAGTAGCGAATAGCTGCAGCCCTGGCCACCCCTCATTATACTGAATAGGGCCGGCCGCACCTACCCATTCACAACCTGCAGGGCTAAAGGAAATATCTTTTACCTTTTTAACAAGCTGCACAGCTCCCTCTTCCTAGTCTCATGGGAGACTCTGAGAGCAACAGGTGCCATTGGCTTCTGCTACTGTCAGTCGAATCCTGTGGGGGACAGGGTCAAGTCACACTGTATGTGTCTATGGGGGCACACCGCTCAGCTTGGGAGCACGCTCGCTCAGGTGCTCCCTTGACACATGGCTTGCTGAGGGAACACTCCAAAGAGAGGAGCAGCAGAGAGCGCCAACCGAGGATTCCAGAAGAGAAGGCAAGAGGCCATTCTGTGCAAAACAATTGCACAGAATAGTAGTAATTTTTTTTTTGCCTTTAGGCCCCTTTCACACGATCGGACCGTTAAGGTCCGCCTGTCAGTTTTGACGGCGGACCGTTAAGGTCCGCCTGTCAGTTTTGACGGCGGACCGTTAAGGTCCGCCTGTCAGTTTTGACGGCGGACCGTTCAGGTCCGCCTGTCAGTTTTAACGGCGGACCGTTCAGGTCCGCCTGTCAGTTTTGACGGCGGACCTGAACGGGAGCTCCATGTTAGCCTATGGAGCAACGGATGTCAGCGGAGACCCAGTCCGATCCACTAAAAGCACACGGATGGCCCTACGTCCATCGGATCGGGTGAGATCTGATGAAAACGGACATGCTGTCCGTTTTCATCTGATCCCTCCATAGGCGGCAGCGGCGCCTGACAAGCCCCTCCCCGCTCAGTGAGCAGAGAGGGACCTGTCATCCGCCGGCTCAGCGGAGATCAACGGTCTGATCTCCCGCTGAGCCGGCGGACTCCGTGGAAGCGGAGTCCGCCTCGTGTGATAGGGGCCTTACAGTCTCTTTAAGTGATTCCTAACCACTTCAGCTCCAGCGACGCATTCGGGTATTTTTTTTTTTTTTTTAAGAGCTGACATTTGGCATTCTTGCAAAAGCAATCCTAGTGCTGGATTGCTTTTACAAGCAGCGGGAGGGAACGTCCCCAACATAGACCCCAGATCTCTCCATAAAGAGTACCTGTCACTGCCTATTTCTATCACAGGGGCTATTTATATTCCATATTCCCTGTGATAACTAATAAAGGTGATTTTAAAAAAGCGATTGTATAAAATTATTATTTTTTTAAATTATTATTATACTATTTTGCATTAGTTTTGTGTTTTTGTGCATTAAAATTCAAAAAAAGTGTATTTGTTCCAAAACAAAATTGTGTTTAAAAACAGCTGCGCAAATACAGTGCGAAAAACACCCACTATTTTATTCTCTAGGGCCTCTGCTTTCAAAAAAAATGTCTGCGGGGTAATTTTCTAGCAAAAAAATACTGAGTTTTACATGTAAACAGTGGCAGAAAAGGTGTGGTCTTAAAGTGGTTAAAGTGATTTGTAAATTTAAATGTAAAGGTTTTTTTTGTTTTTAAATAACAAACATGTTATACTTGCCTCCTCTGTGCAGTTGGTTTTGCACAGAGCAGCCCAGATCCTCCTCTTCTCAGGTCCCTCTTCACTGCTCCTGGCCCCATCCTTCTTTGAGTGCCCCTCAGCCAGCAGCTTGCTACAGGGGGCACCCAGGCCGAGTCAGAGCTCCGTGTATCCTTTCAGACACGGAGCCATGCCCCCCCCTCTGCCCTGATTGGCTGGCTGACTGACTTTGACAGCCACGGGAGCCAATGACGCCGCTGCTCTGTCTCAGCCAATTGGGAGGAGTGTCCTGGATGGCTGATGAGATCGTCGACATCGCTTGAGGGAGAAGGGGCTCAGGTAGGTAATTAGGGGTGCGGGGGGGGGGGGCTGCTACACACAGAAGGTTTTTTATCTTCATGCATAGAACACATTAAGATAAAAAAAAAAAACTTCTGCCTTTACAGCTCCTTTAAATCTGATCTTGAGAAAAAAATCTGCTGTGGTTTAATAATTTAAAAACAATAAGGTCTTTTAAACCACACAGAAGTGATAGAAGCTGTAGTAACATCCACATTATATCTACAGGTTAACACAAGACTGATCTTTCGATATGACAAGTTTTCACTTAGTGTAGTTTTTTGTTTATTCGACTGTCACTTTAAATAAGACTGCGGTAGGAAGTAAGCTTTTTGGTTCATTTGTTCAGATTGTCCTTAGTGGTAAGTTGATGTTGTTCTGCTGCAGATGGTTTTGTTTCTGCTGATCAATCCTTGAGTTAGGCAGGGGTAGGCAAAGTCCAGGAGCAGGGCAGCCAGTCTGCCTAAAAACATCATGCTTGAGCCACGGCAGTAATACTTATTGCTAATCGCTTGTCCTGATGAACAGATGACAAGTCCACTTGGGTTGGTCAATCAATATTAAAGTGACACTAAACTCGCACTTTTTTTTTTTTTTATAAAATACATGCGATAGTTTTAAAGTTGTTTTAAAGGCGAGTCATTTTTTTTTTTTTTTTGCCCCAATGCATTCTCTGCATTGTTAAAAAAAAAAAAGTGTCCTAGTATTTGTTTGGCCATCCCCCGCCCTGCTCGCACCACCATACATACTTACCTGAATCCTTTCTGGATCCAGCGCTGTGCCTGTCTGCAGCAGTGATCTCCCTTTTGCCTTCTGTCACAGGAAACAGAGGCACTGACTGGCTCCTGCTGCTGTCAGTCAAATCCTGTGAAGACAGAGCGGGGGTGGGATTGTACTACACTGTGTGCAGCTATGGAAGTACACAGCCCGGCTTTGGAGCGCACCTACACGAGTGCTCCTATAGCAGCCAGCTTACAATGGAGGCACTCTCAGAAATAGAGGGGCGGAGATCACCAGCAGAGGACCCTAGAAGAGGAGGAAAGGGACTGCTCACAAAATACATTCTGATGCTCCTGACAGTCGCAGCACTACTACATATGTGTGTTTATTCTTTATACCTGTAGTAGGGCCAAGAAACACTAGTATGCACTTTGGTTTTTTATGTCCTATTTAAACACACGCTGACACTAAATATAAAACCTTTATTTTTTCCTACCTAAAATACACTAAAAATAACAGACAAGAACTGACACTCCTTAAACTAGATCAAGCCCTGATCTATTTAAAGGAGAAGTACAGCCAAAGCTCTTTTGGCTGTACTTCTCCTATGGATCACAGGAGTGCAGTTTGTTTTGCACCCCTGTGACCCGTTTTTTGCAGACAGCGGGCTGAAGTCTGCTTTCTGCTGACGTCACCAATTTCAGTCCGGGCTCTGGCCTCCTCGCGACTATGGAGTCGAGATCTGCCAGATCCCTGGACCGACACCTGTCTCAGCCGATCGGCGGTGTTTGATCGTTCGGTTGTCAGTGTTAGAGGCACCGGGGAATAGATGCAACATTGGATTGATGCTACATCCTTCTAGGAATCAAAAAAACTTCTTCTTTCTTCTACCACAGGGATGGGCTCTAGAGTAAATGATCACTGTAATAGCCAGTCACAGGCTATTACAGTGATCATGTGATTGGGAGCCCTGGAGAACCAGCTCTCAATCGTTGGAATGAGACCCAAAGCTGTCATTAACAGCTCAGTCTCAGTACTGGAAGTGTACTTCTAGCACAAACACAGGAGAGCGTATATGCAATGCCCCGGATTAAAGTGTTTGTCAACCCAAAAAATAAATATAGATTTCCTGGTCCCTTAAAGCAGATTAAACAGCACAGTGCTTGTGCTTTGTAATCTGCCCCCCTCTAAACTGTAAAAAAAAAAAAAAACCCTGAACCCTCTACTTCCTGTATCCCCCTCCCTAAACGGACCAGGAAAATTATGGTTGCTGAGCCCTGACCACTGTGGTCAAAGTGCATCCCTCTGTCATACGCTGCCCTGCTCTCTGCTCTCCTCTCTCTCCCCCCTCACCCCTCATTCCTGCCAATCAGCTCCATGTCTGTGTCTCCGTCTCCTCCCCGCCGCCGCTATTGGAAAAATAAAATTTTTTGTAAATGCTGACTGCCATACCTTGCCATAGCACACTGCATTTATTTTCATAAAAACGAGTGTTGTAAATAATGATTCAGCGCTGTCTTCAGGCCGGTCACGTGACTCTCTGCCTGTTTCCAGGGCTACTGCAGGAGAGGCTGAGCAGTAAGGATGATCTCCGGCGTGTTCGCACACTCCACGTGCCGAGCCCGCCAGGAAGTCGGTGCTGCGCTGCGCTAATCACAGGCAGTGAGACGTTTCCAGATCTCTGCAGCCGCACATTGGGAAAATGTCTCACTGCCTGTGATTAGCGCAGCGCCGTGCCGACATCCTGGCGGGCTCGGCACGTGGAGTGTGCGATCACGCCCGAGCTCATCCTTACTGAGCAGCCATGTGATCTCCCAGGCTGACGTCAGAGGGAGATCACAGCCCTTCCTACGGTATTCATCCATTGGAGCTGTACAGAAGCCGTGAGTCATATGACCGGCCTGAAGACCGCTCCAAATCGGTATTTACAGCGCTCGTTTTTACAAAATACTAATGCAGTGTGCTCTGCCAGGCTCTAATAGAGTTTGTCTTGTACGGGTTAACAAGCCCTTTAAGGGTTAAAAAAAAACATTTACAGGTTAACTATATCAGCCACATCGCATTAGTAAAATAGAAAAAAAAATATTCCAAATACCTTTTTTTTTTTTTTCTCCCCCCTTGTTTTCATAGCAGTCACATGACTGTTATTTGGAGGATTATTCCTGAAATCCCAGCATGGTAAGAAAGCAACGGAGGCCAAGGAACTGGCAGGATCACCAGGTGTTTTCTACTAACACAGAATGTAACACTATAAGAAGCAACATGTACTATTTTATAGAAAAAACAAAAAAACATATGCATTACTGTATTATCAATTTTAGGGTTATATACACTTTAAAGGGGTTGTAAACCCTTGTGGTTGCTCACCTTAATGCATAGAATAGCAAAGACCTTCTGTAGCACAGCAGCCCCCCAGAGCCCCCCTTTTACTTGGCTGAACCTGATCATTTCAGCGACGGGGACGAGCAGAGCAGCTCCAGCCACTGTCTCGGGTCTTCATTGGATGGATTGATAGCAGCATGAGCCATTGGCTCTCGCTGCTGTCAATCAAATCCCGTGACACAGGGGGCGGGGCTGAGTCCTGTCTGTGTCAATGGACGCAGCAGCAGAACTCGGGAGCATGCCTGCACGAGTGCCCCTGTGGAAAGCGACTCCCCGTAGGGACACTCAAGAAGAGGAGGAGCCAGGAGCACCGCTGGGGAACCCCAGAAGAGGAGAATCGGGGCTGCTATTTGCAAAACCCTTGCACAGAGGAGGGAAGTATGACATGTTTGTTATTTAAAATAAAAAAGAACCTTTAAAACCCCTTTAAGTATAAGCAGTGAGATGAAACGATTAATATAAATTATACCAGATCAGCCTTTATAATGTGTTGTCATAGGAAGTCCCCTGACCCTCCGCTTGGAACTGACCGATGGTTTCAAATGCAGGTTGTCTTTAAAGTTGATTGTTGACAAGCAGTTCCTTATTTAAAATCACAGATCTAGTTATCGTTTGTTAAAACTTCAGTCTTGTGTAAAAAAAAAAAAAAAGTTCTAATCAGCTCTTGTGAATTCTTTTCTTTCCAATTTTGCACAGTAAAGGCTAATTTTGCAGCTCCCAGGCAATACCCAGAGTGCTAATAGGAATAATCATCATTCACTAATATTAGCAATTGTAATTTTATCTGTCATTGATTAGAACATGGTAAACTAAAATCTGTGCTCTCTGGGGTTCATCGCTTTATTTGCTTATTACCATAGTCCTGAATTGTTTGTCCTTGCTCAGTACATTAGTTAATGTTTCCTGAAATCTCTTCTCTGCCCTCTTCTGGGAATTGCACATTGCAACATCAGCTGAAACCTCCGTGCTTGTGTTCTTTGTTATTTCCTGATAAGTCTTCATTTCAGTTTTGTTTTTTTGTCTTCTTCTTTTGCTTGGTAGTTCTAGTTGTTACTCACAGTGTAATATTTCCTGCTAAGTTTTGTGCATTCTGATTCTGTATGAATCACTGACTTGTATACTCGACCATTGAGGAGCGGTTACATTCCCTTCCTGGAATATGCTTCTAATTCTGTGGAACGTGTAGGGATTGAATTATTCTGTGTGCAGTGGAGTGGTAGATGGCAGCCACAATTGGACCCGTGCTGCTGGTGCCTATATTGCTGCAAAGCACGCTGGCCAAATCACGATACACGCATTCATTCTTCTAGGTTAACTAGAGGGGGTTTGGGTCATTTATGAATTTTTAGTTTTTTCCTTTTTTTTTTTTTTTTTTTTCTCCAATGATCTACAAATAAATATTACTACGCGAGAGGAGTCCCACAGCACTATGGGTTATCCAAAGAGACAGCAGAGCTCACTGCTATGCAACTCCATTTCTCTAACCGAGACATCAGGCTTATGTGATAAGAAATGAATCACCCCATGAATAATACAGAGGTAAACAGCTTGTAAACCGCAGGAGTTTTATTACAACAGGTTGTAAACCGATAGTGAAGAAGATAGATGGGAAAAGAGCTTCAGTTTGTGGCTAAATGCAAAAAGATAGTAGAAGATATTAGGATAAATTTAATCCAAAACTTTTTTGAGTGGAATGTGAAAGGGTTATCATTCCTTGTCAATTTTTTTTATTTCTTTCAATGACTCACTGGTGAGGTTTTCCCTACGTTCCATCCCTGTAATGACCATACAAACATTTTCTTTTATGGGTGGGGTGTGACTCGAGTCTAAGGCAAGGGCAGTAATGCAAACATTGTTAGAAAAAAACATAAAGTGAGAAAGGGTCAAATCATCTTTGTCCTTTTTTGAGAGATTTTCCATCCGTTTCTGTCCTGACCAAGCCAAAAACGAAATTACATTTTTGGCTGGAAAATTTATTTTATTTATTTGTTAAAAGTACTTGTATAGCGCCATCAATTTACGCAGCACTTTAGGTATATAATACATACATTCACATGAGTCCATGCCCTCATGGAGCTTACAATCGAAGGTCCCTAACTCAACAGGGTAGATAAAAATCAAAAAAAATTTACCCTCTTAATGACCAGGGCATTTTTTTGCAATACAGCACTGCGTCGCTTTAACTGACAATTGCGCAGTCGTGCGATGTTGTACCCCCCCCCCCCAAAAAAAATAGAGCTTTCTTTTGGTGGTATTTTTTCACATCTGCGGTTTTTATTTTTTGCGCTATAACCAAAAAAGACAAGTCATTTTGAAGAGAATTTTTTTTTTTTTTTTTGCTATAATATCCAAATAAAAATGTATTTATCAGTTTAGGCCAATATGTATTCTACATATTTTTGGTAATACAAATCGCAATAAGCCTATATTGATTGGTTTGCGCAAAAGTTATCGCGTCTAAAAATAGAAGAAAAATAGGGGAAAGATTTATGGCTTTTTTTTTTTTCCCCATAAACAATTTTTATTGAAATTGCTAAGAATGGTGCATACAGTAAAGGTAGGGCAACAATATTTGCAAAATTCCAAGGCATATAAATTCACCATAGACAACAGATGTTTATCAAGCCCTGGTGAATGAACAAAACTGAAATAGAATATTCGTTCCTAGGGATCATGTAAGTAAAAGTTGTTGGGTCAAATAAGGGACATAGAGCTTTTATGCCTCTTCACATATGGAAATTGTAATCCGGTAGTATATAACTGGCGGGGTGTGCCATCAGAACTGTATAAGGTAGCCTGAGAGACGGGCTCTTACAAAGAATAGGAAGAGTAGGAGAATGAGAGAGAGAGAGAGAAGAAAAAGGGGTGGTGGGAGACAGGGTACGCTGAAGGGTACACGGTGTATGGATATATCTGAACCGGTATATATTCTCCAGTGTCGCCTTATATCTCAGATTAATTTTCTTTTACCTCCAACAACCAGTGGAGTGATGGTATAAGATTGATAGGCTTGAAAGTGTTGAGTTGTTTTAAAGTGGGTCTAGCATGCCCACGTTTTTGTAAATTTTTGTATTCGCTCTTAAGAGATATGAACTAGCACTTCCATCTCCTCTAT
The DNA here is from genome assembly GCA_037952835.1 of Lithobates septentrionalis. Lineage (NCBI taxonomy): Eukaryota > Metazoa > Chordata > Amphibia > Anura > Ranidae > Lithobates > Lithobates septentrionalis. Next base: position 1,994,605 of record JBBDGP010001130.1, read on the forward strand.
TCTAGAAATCCTAATGAATCATTCTCTAATCGTCGGAGTGCGTTTAGATCGCCAATGTACCGGAATGCATAGTCTCGCTGCATTTACCATATGCATGGCCAGTGATTTATGATATATTTTTTTTTGGTTTAGATATTTATGGTGTAAGAGGTACTGTGGAGATGAGTAATCCAAGGCGTACGTAGTGACGTGTAATGAGCTCATGTACTTCCAGAATGGTTGAAGGGAATCGCAGTCCCACCAAATGTGAAGCATGGTTCCCTTTGCTTTTCCACATCTCCAGCATGTGTCTGGGATAGGTGGGGAAAATTTTGTGTAGGCGTGATGGAGTCCTATACCATTGGGTTTCAATTTTGTAGCAGTTTTCCTGAATGGCAACATTGAGGGATCCCTTGTGGGTATATTCATGAATAAGGTCCCAGTCTTCCTCAATAAGGGAGGTCTGAAGGTCTGTCTCCCAGGCCATACGTGCCGAGTCCAATTGGAGGGGTTTTCTTATGAGATATATAGATAGAGATATCGATAGAGATAGATCTATCGATAGAGATATATCTCTATCGGTAGAGATAGATATCTCTGTCTCTATCGATAGATATATCTATGTCTGTCACAAGAGTGAGTACACCCCTCACATTTTGGGAAATATTTAATTCTATCTTTTCATGTGACAACACTGAAGAAATGACACTTTGCTACAATGTAAAGTAGTGAGTGTACAGCTTGTATAACAGTGTAAATTTCCTTTCCCATCCAAAATAACTCAACACACAGCCAATTAATGTCTAAATCTCCGGCAAAAAAAGCGAGTACACCCCTAAGTGAAAATGTCCAAATTGGGCCCAAAGTGTCAATATTTTGTGTGGCCACTAGAGCTGCACGATTCTGGCTAAAATGAGAATCCCGATTTTTTTTAATTTTTTTTTTTTTTTTTGCTTAGAAGATAGATCACAATTCTTGCGGCGCAACATCATCTTTCACATTAAAACAAAAAAAATTGGGCTAACTTTACTGTTTTTTTTTTTTGTTTGTTTGTTTTTTTTTTTTATCCATTGAAGTGGATTTTTTTTCCCAAAAATATGGTGTGACATAAAATATTGCAGCAATAGACATTTTATTCCCTAGGGTCTCTGTTAAAAAAAAAAAAAAGATAGATATATCTAGATAGTTTGGGTGTTCCAAGTAATTTTCTAGCAAAAAATATTGATTTTAAAGAAGTGTCAGAAAAAGATTTAGACTTTAAGTGATTAAACTTCCTGCATTTTTCTAAGGCCACCCAGACTTTCCCAGTCTATGAGCAAGCCCTCTTGTAGGCCGCAAAGAAAGGGGCCAGTAAATTAATCGGAAAGGTCTGCATAAGGTATAAAAGGCGTAGTAAGTAGGGCTGAAACAACTAATCGATTAATCGGCAACTAATCGATTATGAAAATAATAGATTACTATTTTCATAATCGATTAATCGGCCAGTAACATAATGGGGTTAAAAAAAAAAAACCTAAAATGAGCCCTTTATAGTACAAAAAGAGCAAATCGCTACTGTAAAATATTACTTTCACAGTTCTACAGTAAAAAAATGAACCCCTTACAGTAGTGATTATCTGCTTTTTTTTTTTTTTTTTTTTTTTTTTTTTTTTGTACTATAAAGGGCTAATTTTTATTTTTTTTAACCCCATTATTTTACTAAACGTCTTAGACCTGGTTCACATCTATGTGTTTTTTGGTGCTTTTTGGTGCTTTTTGCAGAAACTCACTACAGTTCATTTACATCGTTTTATATGGGACACGTTCACATCTATGCTTTTTTCAGCCACTGCGTGTTTGGAAAGGGTCAGGGACTTTTTTTTTAACGCAAAACTGTGCTTTTTTTGATTCAATATACTTCAATGGAGAAGCTACAGAAAAGCATGTCATGCGTTTTTGCAGCAATTTGTGTTTTTTAATCTGCCCAATAACAAATTTGCCAAAAAAAAATGCAAAAACGCAAATTGCAGCAAAATCAATTTGACCTCACTAACAATTAGAAAATCGAAAACAAATTTAATTTTTTTTAAGGAAGACATTGTTTTTTTTAATACAAAAATTTGATCTCTGAGTCTGATATTTAGCAGATTTACTCTTTAATAGTATATACAGTATATCTCTTCTGTCTGTTATTCTCAGAGTGGATTAGAAATTTTGCTCCCTAACCATATAGTTGGTTATTTAGATTTACCATTGCATAGAGATTTTTAAGAATAAATTGCCTTTTTTTAAAAAAACTTTTACATATTAACTAAATTATACACCACACTTATTTTTTGATGTTATTAATCGATTAATCGAGACAATAATTGGCCAACTAATGGATTATGAAAATAATCGTTAGTTGCAGCCCTAGTAGTAAGATTATTATTTTTAGGAGGGCTGATTGGCCAAACCACAAGACGATTCTCCCAGTCTTTTAAATCATTTTGCGGTGTTTCACGGTGTTTGCCTTTTCCCATCTGTCCTTTGAAAAGCTGTCCTGGAAAGATCAAGTGTCTGCAGATATTGGCCTCTCTGCATATAGAATGATATATAATTATATGAGAAGGCAACCCCGGTATTCCTTTAGATGTGCATACTCATGTTTCATGTTCAATCAGCGAGGAGTATGCACATCAAAAAGGAAGGGTTACAGATAAAACTTCTACCCATCTCTCAGCGCAATCCCTTTAATGCACGCTTTCTGCTTCTCTGAATTAAAAGGATGCCGCTTCATGTGAATAAAGAGAAACAACTTCAGTTGTCAGAGCAATTTTCATGACAATAAAACTGCTGTTTTATTATTACTGGAAATGTAGTTGCTAATTATCACATTAAAGAAATAACCTATGAACTTGTATCAAGCTCTAGAATTCCAGGCAAGCTGATTTTCCCGGAGTGTCTTATAAATATAATGAGATTTACCGGAAAGCAATGCTAATGTTGTCTGTAACAGATGTTCAGCTGCAGCATTCCACACGTATTCTTTAGGGCAGCCCATTCATTTGAATGGGGTGCCACAGCACCCCAGTGGACTGAAAATTGCACCATTTTTGGTAACCCTGCGCGTGGTGTGTGTAACTGTTACGTTGGGCTTCCACTGAAAATGAATGGCGCTGCAACAAACAACAGATATATGTGATGTGTAGGTGTGAATGGGCCCTAAGGGCTCATTGAAATGGGTGATGAGCCCCTTCTTACACACAGAACTGTATTTTGCTTCGTCTTCATCCACATTGGAGCTGCACACAGGCAGCCTATAGCAGTGGGCACAGACAGAGCGGCTGCCCTAACAGTCGCATGTTAAAATTTTACATGCGGGGGCAGGAGTGGGTACACAGATTCGAGCAGGCACTATGCGTTCATTACCTATTTGAATGAGCCCTAAAACTGATCCTGAGCAGTAACTGGTGAATCACTGGCCTGGAACAAGCATGCTTTTAGTGCAGTTAGTCTGAACTTGCCAGTGACTTGCCAAGGGGCGAATCCAGGTTTCTAAAGAGAAGTCTGTATCTGTAGATTTTATACATATTGTAGATAGATCAATATATATAGATATCCTCAAAGCTTTATGTTGAAAGTACACTTTTTTTTTTTTTTTTTTCTTTAATGAGAAAAATGGAAGTACTTGCAGCAAGGTTTAAAATGCATTCAACAATTCATCAGTAAGTAAAATAGATTGTATTGTTCTTTGTCAGGAGTGTTCTTTGTATTTAAATATTTCATAACAAAACATAAATACCTTATTTTATTAAAATGATTTTCTTTTTTTTTTTCTAGGTGCCGCCAACATGATCTCCTTCTTCTACATTTTCTGTTTTTTTACAGTCATTATCGCTGCAGGTATGCCGAGTGCTGGAAGTGTCTGTAACTTGGAATTTATGCAGGTTGAGCACAGCATAAGTCACTTTGTCACTTTAACTCGTTCAATTCAAAGTAACAGGTGCTCTTGTAAGAACAACCCCCTTCACTTATGATCCTTGCCTTCCTGTTGGTCCCGTGCCTCACTGGGAAAATTCGGGAATCGGTCATGTGTAAGCTCCATGTCTGACATTCCTGGAGCTTACACAAGGTTAATTCCTTTCTCCTCCTTTTTCAGGTCGTTTTTAGATCTGACAATTGACCACTTGCTTCCGAGCACTTTATTTGGGGGTAGGTCGACACTCTGCTTTTGAAGGCACGAAATATTTACCTAGGACAGTGATGGTGAACCTTGGCACTCTGGATGTTTTGGAACTACATTTCCCATGATGCTCAACTACACTGCAGAGTGCATGAGCATCATGGTAAATGTAGTTCCAGAACATCTGGGGTGCCAAGGTTCATCATCACTGTCCTAGGCACACGGTGCAGCAGCGGGGGAGCTTACATTAGCTGGGGCGGTTTCCTGGCAAGACAACCTGTAACCTTGACCTGAAGTAGGTGAGCCACCCATGAGATGTTTGTCCTGAGCACACCAATGCCTTAAAAGCCAGCGTAGCGAAGAGTCACACTCTCTGTGCTGGAAAATTCTGTGCATGTCAGGATTATTTATATCACAGATGGCTGAAGGAAAAGCAAGTCCAGTATCCACGATCTTTACTTGTCAAATAGAGCACTTTAGAAATATAAACTCAAAAGACAGAATGAGTGTAGATATGAGCAGAAACCAAAGGCATGTACAGAATTGATATATTTGAAGGTAGAATTTGTCTGACTTCTCTATTCAGTATCTCATGTTTCCTTCAATAGGAACCAGTCACAACTGAGCTTGTGCAAGAATCTGAATATTCTGTCTTAACCACTTTCCATCTGGGCAAAATGGCACTTCGCTCCTACATGTAAAAATCAACATTTTCTTTCTAGAAAATTACTCAGAACCCCCAAACATTATATGTTTTTTTTTTTAGCAACGACCCTAGGGAATAAAATGGCAGTCGTTGCAAATTTTTATGTCACACGATATTTGCGCAGTGATTTTTCAAACACGTTTTTTTGAAAAAAAAAAAGTTTAATGAATTAAAAAAAAGAACGTAAAGTTAGCTCAATTTTTTTGTATAATGTAAAAGATATTATGCTGAGTAAATGGATACCCAACATGTCATGCTTTAAAATTGCGCAAACTCTCTCAGCCTTTCCAGCTGCGTCCTCGGCTTTGTTTGTGATGTCATAACGTCACGCCCAGGCCTCCGAGGGTCTTAGAGATGACTGGGGACCATCTGTCCCCCGGAAATCAATGTGGCTCACTTCAGCCGGCAGTGGATTCATTGTCTGGCTCACTGATTGCACAGGTGAGTCAGCAGAAGCACCGGAGGGGGGCGTCCCCTCCCGCCGCCTGTAAGAGCTGAACTGCCGCTATGATTGTTTTACGGTGCACAGAATCGCCAGCAGAAAAAATTATATCTAGATGATGCCTGTAACTGCAGGCATTATCCAGCTATCCCCACTCAAAGTACATGACGTCATATAATGTACTGCCGTTGGGAAGTGGTTAAAGAAGAACTCCAGCATTATCTGTTTCTGTTATCTCCATTTCTGTCTCTGGTGCTTGGTGGAAAACTGTGTTCTGTAATTTTACTCTCCTTCCCAGTATATGGCTTCAAATTATTATTGAGGGACATTACTACAAGCACCCTTCCTGTCTGTAGGTGCCTAGTCAGCCACAATTTTTAGTATAAAAACATAGATTGCTGTACATTGTTGCATATTGTGTTGTCTTATGGTTGCACCTCTTTGATGGATGAATATCCTCAATAAAAGTGATTGTAAAGTCTTTTTTTTTTTTCCTTTTTAAAAATAACAAACATGTCATACTTACCTGCTCTGTTGCAGTGGATTTGCACAGAGTAGCCCAGATCCTCATCTTCTCGGGTCCCTCTTCTGTAATCCTGGCCCCTCCCTCCCCTCCTGTTTGCTATGGGGGCACCCAAGCTGAGTAACAGCTCCCTGTGTCTATTCAGACGCTGAGCCCCGGCCCCGCGCCCCCTGCAGTAGGAGCCAATGGTGCCGCTGCTGTTACTCAGCCAATTGGGAAGGAGAATTTGAGATGGCTAAGACATTCGTGGACATCGCTGGACAGAGAGGGACCCCGGGTAAACGGGGGGGACTGCTGCACACAGAAGGCTTTTTTATCTTAATGCATAGAATGCATTAAGATAAATACCTTCTGCCTTTACAACCCCTTTAAAGTTTATCTGTTCCAGTTCTAACAATATTTCTAGAATGTGCTGGATGTAAACAATATTTTATAGTTGGTTTTCTATTTTGAAACTCTTTGACATTTTTCTGTTAAAAAAAACAATAAAAAAGATTGAAACAGAAAAATATAGATTGCTGTAGACTAGAGTTTGTCATTCTAAATGAGATGAGCTGAATGGCGGTGGGAATTATTTACTTGCGCTTATTAATCTTGATTTGATATGCCTGCCTCTTTCTCTTTAACTTGAGTCATGAGGTGTCCGTGACCAAGAACAAGTATCGGTTATGTAGTTAGACAGGTTGAAAAGTCCATCTAGTTCAACCAAAAGGGGAAAAAAAATTAAATATTTTTTTACAATCCTAAATGCACAATGCCATACCATACCCACAGTTGATTCGGAGAAAGGCAAAAAAACCAAAACCGCAAAGCATGAACCAATTTGCTCAGGCAGCGGAGGAAATTCCTTCCTGATCCCCCCCCCCCAAGAGGCAATCGGATATTCCCTGGATCAGCTTTACCTCTTAATGTTAAGACCAGGAAGTTCATAAATAGTCAGAATCCTTTATCCACTTACTTGTTCCTGGTCACTAACAAGTTTTTTTGTAGTAGTAACTATTATTTCGTTTTTTTTTTTGTTTTTTTTTACTCTGGTTGCAGGTGGGTCTTCTGCCTCGTCCTGCATTTCTATCAGCCCCCAGACACCCTTTGCAGAAGCTTATTCCAACGTCACCGCATACTGTATATTAAATCATACCTGTTTACTGGAAAATAACTACAATATCAAGAGCGATGAATTGTACTGGGAAGTTGACGATCGGCGCATTCAACAGAGCCAGTATACCGTTATCAACGAGACAACTTCCAGGGTGACCTACCAGCCAACCTCGATCTCGGTCAATTTGCTCTCCTGCAGTACAGATATACATGGACAGATTAAAACGACTCTAATGGGAACATTCATCAATGTAGGCTGTAAGAGTTCTGTTGGCTTTAAATCTTTGTTAAGGTTCCCCATTCACCAGTTTTTTACAGTGATTCACCAAATATATATGCAGTTCTGACTACACAGCAGCAACGGCTCCAGTTCCCAGGACGCTGTTCTCCAAATCACCAGTTTGGGTAGGAGAGCCACACACCCTGAATATCTCATATAAGAAGGGAAGGTGCAGAGAGAGGGGAGGATGGAAGAGTGTCTTGCTGCCCAGATTTTTGACTCGATAGACGCATATAGGTGCTGGCGGTAGCATGCTACTTGGTAAAGGGACAAAGCTACCCAAAAACAGGACATAGAGACAATTTTGACAGACGAGGTGCAAAGAAAACAAAGGCTTAAAGGATAAGTTCATCTTTTCAGAAAAAAATAAATGCACAATTTTTTTGCAGGTAAAATAATGTGCATTTATTATTTTTTGTTGCAGCAGCCTGTATAGCATTGCACCAGCAATCAGCAGATAGCTGATGCCATGCAGGTCTCATGCAGACCTCTTCGTATATCTGCTTCCTCGTACAAGGAAGAATGAAAGAACTACCACAGCGCACACCGTTCCATGGTAGTTTTATTGAAAACTACAAGCCGACAGCCGCAGTGCTGCCGGAATTTGTAGTCTTCTATTTTCAGAGCGCTGTACATGAGTGACGCGGCCGGGTGGGCGGAGCCCCATACAGCCACGTGTTTTATTTTATTTTTTTGGGGTTTTTTTGGCAGTGGGTTAAGAATA